>CAXAKX010000933.1:0-37533 GCA_963969525.1 Ontholestes murinus
ATATATATATATATATATATATATAATATATATATATATATATATATATATATATATATATATAATATATATATATATATATATATATATATATATATATATGTATTATATATATCATTTCAATTTATTTTATTTCGAGTACGTGTGTATTTCTAAATTGATTGATTGAAATCTTTGTTTCAGTTTATACTATAAAATACATTAAGGGGATATATTGAAAGTGGATCAGATTAAAACCACAGCAATTTAGTTTGACTAAAAAACTGTTTCAACTGATGAAAAATATCTTAACGTAATATCGTATGTAACAGAATATCGTAAAACTTCTCTTACACATGGCCTTAATTTTGAACAAAGCTACTTTCTGTTTAAAGATCGTAATACCAGGTGTTGGTTGCATGCCAATCCGCATAAAAGACAATTCGTCCACACCCGGCATCTTAAAAATGTCAATGTGCAGTCTGGCATAATTGAAAAATTATAGATCCACTTTTCATAGAAGGAAATATGAAATCTGCAGTATATCTATACATAATATATAATATAATTCCGAGGCTGAAAGTTGCTCCTGCGCACTATTGACTTCTGGTATACATCTACTTAGACCAAAATTTTGCAAGGTCGTTTGATTCAAAGAGCAATTTAATGACCAGCTCAATCCCAAAACTTGATAACTCTGAACTTTTTTTATAGGGTCATATGTAATTATATACAGAGTCAGTCTCTAACTTGGAAAAATAGGCATTTAAGAAAAACAAATAATCATCGTCAGAACGCGCTCAGAGAAAATATCAAAATTGTTGTACTTCTCTCTGTTCAGGAAAATCATCATGTCTTCTCTAGGTATGTGGCTAAGCTCAAAATTAGCCAGTATTCAGTATCAAGAATCCTTAGAGCCATATAGGTCTCTGGATTTAACACCTACTTGAAAAACAAAGTTTTTAAAACCAAACCAGCAAATATTGAGGAGTTGAAAGAACGAATAAGAGAGGAGTGTAAGCTAATTTCCCCGAAGCAATTAAAAATGAGTTTCAGTTACGTTTAGGATTTTGTCATTTAGAAAATGGACAAAATTTTGAGCATTTATTGAAAAAATACTATAAGGTTCAATTAATTTTTCAAATTTGATAATGTTTGTTAAATATCTTGTAAATGACAGGACATAAATTTTGAAATTTGGTATACATGAGTAACATGATATACTCTTTAAGAATAGTGATAAAAATAAGGGTTGCTTTTAAAAAACTAGACTATGGGACACGTTGTATAAAATTTTATTAAATCAAAAAGAGCGCAATTTACAATATTAATCGACCTACCCGAGAATATTTTAAAATAATTCGTAAATAGGGATAGTAAAAATAAACTATCTATGATTAAATGAATTTAGAAACTCGTTCTGTATGTAATTTTACCGTTTCTATATGTAATTTTATATTTTTTTTGCCTTTTAATTGTAGTAGTAGCTGTGTGAATGGAGAATGGGAAGAGGGTCAATGAATAAGATAAAAGAAGCAGAAATCGAATACCAAAGGGTGTGCAAGGTTAAGAAGGAGTTATGGACAAAAGAAGAGATAGGTAAAGTGAAGAAACTACAAAGGGAAACGGATCTCTGGGACTATATAAAACAAAGGTCTGTACACACGAAAAATACCGGAGGGGGGATTGAGATGGTAAAGTGGAAGGAGTATTTCGAAGGGCTGCTGAGTTCAACAAGTGATGAAGCGGAAGAAATGAGTACAAGACGTGTAAGTAGTGCTGAGGAAAATTTCACGTTAGGAGAGTTGGAGAGGGCATTACGGTGCATGAAGAGAGGTAGAGCAGCTGGTCCGGACGGGATTAAGGTGGAGGCGTGGCAGGAATGTGGTTATGAAGGGCAACAAAAAACACTGGATGTTATAAACAAAATATGGAAGGGAGAAGAACCATTTCCGGATGATTGGAGGGAGGGCAGTATAGTGCCCATATACAAAGGAGGAGAATCCAGCAAGCCAGATAGTTACAGGGGCATAACATGCATGGACTCACTGTACAAGGTAGTGATGTGCATGGTTAAGCAGAGATTGGAAGAGGAAACGGAGGAAAAGTCCTGGCTTCCTGAGGTTCAAGCTGGCTTTAGAAAAGGGAGGTCGACTACAGAGCAAATAGCTACACTGAACTGGGTGATTGAAAGGGCACTGAGTAAGAAAGAGAGAGTGTATGCTTTGTTTGTGGACCTTAAGTCGGCGTATGACTCAGTAGACAGAAGAATGCTTGTAGAATGCTTGAGAAAAAAGGGTGTGTCGGAATGTCTGGTGAACTGGATAGAAGAGGTGTATAGAGAAACTTGGTGTAAGGGAAAAGTGGGAGAGAATGTGTCTGAAGGATTTAGAGTAAGGTAAGGACTAAGACAAGGCTGTCCCCTCAGTCCCCTATTATTCAATTTATATGTGGCAGATATGGAGAGAGTTTTAGAACTGGGACAAGCAGGGGGAGTAGTAATAGGTACAACCAAAATTTGGAGTCTGGCCTACCCAGATGACGTGGTAATATTGGCTAAATCGTTCAGTGAACTGCAAGAGATGAGTAAAAGGCTTGAAAGGTATTTTGACAGAAGAAAATTAGTTATAAATGTAAAGAAAACAAAATGGATGATATATCGGAATGTGGGAAGAAAAGGGAAAGTAGAAGAATTGGTATGGAAGCGGGAGCGTGTGGAAAGAGTGAAAGAGTTCAAATACCTTGGCTTTATATTCTCGGAAACGGGTAGTAAGGCAGGGCATATTGAATATGTTTGTAAGAAAGCGAGAGTGGCGATGGAGCGGTTGAGGAGAACGTGGGAAGATGCGCTAGGAGATAATGTGAGAATGCAAATGATTTGGTGAGATGCATGCGTTAGGACAATATTATTGTATGGATCGGAAGTATGGGGTATAAGTGTGGAGGAAAAGGTGGAAAGGTTGCAACTGCGGTACCTCAAAAGGTGCATAGGGTTGGAGAGGACCACACCCGGATACGTGGTGCTGCAGGAATGCAACAGAGTGTCTGTGGCGTGTATGACAGCAAAGAGAGTAGTGAAGTTTGAAAGGAGACTGAGTGAAATGGAGAATGGAAGATTGGTGCAAGAAATTTGGAAAGTATGCTATAGGGAATGGGAACAAAAGCATGAGAGTATGAAATTGATGCAAAAGAGAGCAAAGCTGTATGAAAGAGCTGGAATGTCTGTGATGTATGTAGAGGAAAAGTTAGGGCGGGGTCAGAAGTTAGAAGAAGAAGTAGTAGAAAAACTGAGGGCAGAAGAACTACAAAGTCGGCAAAACAAAATAGCACAGAGTCGGACCTGCCCAAACTACAAAAACCTGCAAATTTTCGGAACAACCCCGAGCTACTTTGGCCTACAGAATAGAGAGGATGTAAGAATGCTAGCTAGGCTAAGGTGTGGAAATGAAGAAAGAGGAAGAAAGGTATGGATGGGAAAGGAGTATATGGTGTGTGGATTTTGTACTAGGGGAATAGACGTATGGGAGCATTGGTTGTATGAGTGTATTGAGGGACCTAATTTTAAGAGTAAGAGTTTGAATGAGGTGTTGTGTGAGAGTGGAAAAGGGATTGAAGAATGCAGAGAATTGATGAGAATGAAATCAGGGAGGTGTAGCTAGAAGCGAAAGTAAAGGATTACGTCAAGAATTGTAATAGTTTTATGTATTTTTGTATTTATGTTTAGTTTTACTATTATTTCATTGTTTATGGTACAAATGTATAAGTTTATAGGCTGGAATGGTATGCCAAATAAAGGTTATGTATATATATTGTAGTAGTTGTTGATATTTATGTCAGAAAACCTTAAAATTAAATACTATATACGATTCAACAAAAGCCAATTATCATAATCAAATATGGTAAATTACAAATAATATTAAAAGCTCTATTCAATTCGGAATAATTTTGTTTCACCGAAAACATTATTATATGTCGTTATTAAAGAGGGAGTGAGATGTGTAAAATTACTAGGTCAAATATTATGCTTGTTACATCTGCACATAAACAATTTACATTTATTATTAACGTAATCATAATATTTACATTCTTAATAATATTGTAATTTATAATAGCATTCATATCACTAGCTTTCAGATGGAGCGATAATCCATCATAAAAATTTAAAAATAAGATAAAAATATTTAAAACCGTTTATAAGGATTTTGTGCCAGACAAGAATATCTTTAAGTCATTGCTTATTACAGAACTAAATATTCTTTGTATTTGGTCCGCGAACGTTTTAATAGTAATATGTGAGTTCTTCAAGTTATAAAACCATGAAGTAATCCATTCTTATACTTCAACTTATAATAGATTTATTAATTTTCTTTAAGTCTCGAATTACTAAATATTTTACTATAAGCACTTATATATGTTTTCCCTTTTGTTTTTTCGTGATTTTATGAGAAAAATCAGTACTGAATATAGCAGCAAATTATTCATACCGTGATATCGAAATTTGTTTACGCGTGCAGAATATTTGTTGAATTGAACAAATTTTCATGACATACACACACAGCACAACAGTTGAGAATTGCACGATGCGATTTTACCTGCTCCATAAAGCACACAACTTCTCCGTGCTGATTGAAACCAGAACTGTATTACTAAAGAAGCAGGAAAAAAGCGACTTTTATTTATTAAAGCAGCAAACTTGTTGCTTCACGGACGAAAATCACGGAATTCAGCCATAACGTTTTGATGGAGATAAAACATCAAATCAATATTGTTGGTAAATAAAAAAACGCTACAGTGCATTCAACTTGGAACATTTTACTGAAGTGTACTTAAACAGTATTATACATGTATTTAGTAGAAATAATGTTGAATCATAGATTTTTACACTATCAAATATTACTCGCACTATAATTGCTCAAATTTTCCGAAAAATATATAATTGGAAATTGTATACAATGCACCGGAATAATTGGTTTTTCCATCTGAAAAATCCATTAATATTCATACGGCATGCACAGTCGTTATAATATCCATGAATTATTATTAAAAATCGCCGTTATTATTGAAACGATCTAGACATAAAACAATATGATGTATCCATAACGACACTTTGGAATACTGCAATATTGCAAAAAATTTACATGATGGGCCCAAGTTACGACGGCACATGTTCCTGATGCTCCCTCAAGATGATATGTAATCATGTCTTATACATATATAAAAGGGTCATCCGCATAAATAACAGCGCCCTTATATCCGCACATTAGACTAATTTGTGCGCGCGATTATGATGAAAGGGGGGACGTGTGCATGTATTAAAATCCCTGCCTCATTTATGCTCTTTGGTCCTTTTACTTTGATTCTATTATTCCCACGCCTCGTTTTATAGTTGGACCCCTCAAACAAACACTATTCTGTACTTGCCGGCTTTTTGATGTTAACCCGGCACACAGAAATCCAGCTTTTGTCAGCTGCATCATTATACGAATCTGCTCATATTGTTTCTGCATACTGGAGGGAACCGGTTTTATTCCATTTCCGGCACATTTTCGTACGGATGTTTTTGCATTTATTTTAATTTATTTAATAACATGATGCGCAAAGAAACACGTGCGTTTGAAACAGTGTATCTATTAGTATAAACAAATTAAACTCTTTGTGTCTCTGAATACTTGATAATGTTTTACTATTTGAAGTACGCTATTATTTCCTTGTATTTTAAGTTAAAAAGATATAAAAGTTTTGCTTTGTCTACATATAATTCATTTGTATTTTTTTAAAAGATCTAATGAAATTGTATGTAAATTGTAAATATTTCCATATAACAGTTAAATCCTTTTAGGAAATAATCATTTCATATTTTAAATTTTAGTTTCTACTGATATAATTATATAAAGTCAAATGATTAAGCTTTTCACTCATAATTTGCGTCAAGTATATTAATAATTAGTCTCTCTCTGTTGGGTGCTTTTATTCGATAATATAAATAGATAATTGTTTTCCTTCAGTAATCTAATATAATTAAATTTATTTTTTAACAAATGTTTAATTAGTTAATTCATATGGTGTAATAAAAGAACCAAATAAAAGATCGTAGTGAAGTTAACTAATATTTGAACGATTTTGTAACAATTTACTAAAAAAATCCGAAAAAAACAAGAAGCAAAATTTTGTCAGTATCGTCTCGGTTCTTTCCAAAAAAGCCTTTATTTATAATGTTTGTGTTACGCTTAAGAAGAGATGTTCCTTTGTTTAATATTTAAACGGTATCTAGAGACCTTAAAACACATTTCCGTTTAAAAAACTTTAAGAAAATGATTAATCATGGCTTAACCGTAAGCTTTCTTATATAAAAAATAAATCATTATATTTTAATTCAAGTAATCTTTGGTCTGTCATTTCCCTATATTAATGGACACTCTGTATAATGAAGAAGTCACAGGTGGGGCAAAAGTCCCGCTTCCATTTTTATTGCGCGCCATCTTGGATCTATGACGTTTAGCTCAGTTTCGCTTTAATATACGCCACAAGAACGAGCAAAAATAGTGACAATATTTATTGAAAATAATCGTTCCATTATTGCCACTCAGCGGAAATTGCGTCAAAAATATCCTAATCCTTCAGTGCCTCACAAAACCACAATTTATCGTTTACATGCGAATTTTCGACAGTACGGCACGACAGCAGACAGGCCTCGTTCTGGAAGACAACGGACGTCTCGTAACGCTGAAAATGTGGATCTGGTGCGCGATAGTGTTGCAGAGTCTCCAGAAACATCAATTCGGAGACGTGGTTCCCAGTTACACATTTCTGCACGCAGTTTAAGGAGAATTTTGAAAACTGATTTGAAAATTTTCCCGTACAAAATTCAATTAGCCTAAAAATTGCTACCGAGAGATCATGATCAAAAAGTTGAGTACAGTAATGCAATCCTAAGACTGTCTGGTGAAATTGAAGATTTTTCGTCTAAATTGATAATGAGCGATAAAGCCCATTTTGTTCTTAGTGGCCACGTCAATAAACAGAACAGTCGGTTTTGGGGAACACACAATCCTCAATTAATTCATGAAACATCATTGCATCCATTAAAAAAACTGTATGGTGTAATATTCATGCTGGAAACATCATTGGTCCCTTTTTTTTTAAAATGACCAAGGTGTTGGAGTTACTGTTAATGCTGAACGGTACCAAGACATGATTCGAAATTTTTTTGTGCCTGAAATGGAAGAGCAAGGACTAAAGGACATGTGGTTTCAGTAAGATGGGGCTACAGCACACACAGCTCGTTCAACAATTCAATTATTAAATGACGTTTTTCCACGAAGACTAATTTCGCGAGGTGGCGATTTAGCATGGCCAGCCAGATCTCCGGATTTAACAGCAGCAGACTTTTTCTTATAGGGTTTTTTAAAATTAAAAGTTTATTTGAAAAAGACCCAAACGATTCAACATCTTAAAGACAATATCCGTCACGAAATTGAAGAAATTCAGCCCGATATGTTGAAGGATGTCATGAAAAATGCCCTAAAAAGAGCCGAAAGTTGCATAGCGAATCGCGGTCACCATTTAGCCGATATAATTTTCCTATCATAACGAAAAAAATATGCCAAGACTAAATAAATTTTTGTGAAAACCAAACTTACTTATCTATTCTTTCAGCAAAGTTCTAGGCAATCAAAATGGTAGCGGGACTTTTGCCCCACCTTGTATAAATACATTCTGTAAAACAAACTTATGAAACCTAATTTTTTTTTTATAATTAGAAAAAACACGAAAACATTTCGTAAATCTACAACAAATGAGTTTTATTAAGACTACAAAACAAATCACATTTTAAAACTACTACTTCTCTAATACCTCGACAGATATTGAATGATAATAATTAGTCGTTTTGTAGTCTTAATAAGACGCAACAGAAAATATAGCAAAGCAACCATAATTAATGAAAGTCTCATCATTTGCTGCGAAACAGAAGTTAGTGCATATGAGTTACTACAAGAAAGAAGTCGAACTTCTAACCACAATTATATTAGAAAAAGAAGATAAAAAGGCAGCCATAAAGTGAATATAAAATTATTCCTCGAAAAATTAATCTCATTTCAAGACGGAGAAGATAAACTCGCTCCTCATGAAATAGAAATCATTATTAATCCGACTATCAGCAACATATCTGAGATTATAGCAAAACCACAATTTAAATACATAAACTTAGATCTCTGTCTGTAAATTAGAGAAACAAACCAAAAGCCATCTAAAAAAACATTTAAAAAACAGGAAAGTAAAATGAACGAAATTATTTATCTAACAAAAGATGAATCTCAAAGTATGAAAGAACCAAATATAAATACTACAAGCAATCCGAACAAAGAAAATTGGCAGGAAGTGAAGAAGAGAAACGATAGGAGATCAAAAACTATATTTGGCATATCCTCGGAATCCGGCCTCAAAGGAGCAACAAGATATTTTCATTATCATGTCAAAAATGAATACAACAGAACTTCAAAAGGTGTAAAATAAGCAAAATATGAGAAAATGCTGTCCAAGTATCCCCAAGAGTACGAATCTTATAAACGATCAGTTCCATCCGAATATGCAGAGAAAATTGTAAATACTCGTATATGGCCAACTCACGTAGGAATTATATGTTTTTTAGTCCACCTCGCCAGTCGGACTCATGACTCTCCTAGGAAAAGAAAATATTCACAAATACTTTATGAGCATCATATATAACAACATTTGAATGTGCTGGAATTTAATGGAAATAGAATAATTAAAATAATAATGTACTATTGTATATAGAGCTCCAGACTCAAACATAGATTAATTTTTTATACAATTTAATAAGCTACTTATATTATTATTAGATTTAAACTGTAAATATTTCAGTTGAAAATTTACTTAGTTATAGGTTCAGTCTAATTAAGTCTAATAAGACAATTATAAAACAGAAGTACTTGATACTTATATTTCCGACCATGGTGCCCAAATCATATATTTCGAACAAAATTGCAAAAAGAAGTTCGCATATACAATCAACATAACTTCAAACAATTCAATTTTGCCCTGAATAAATTAAATAGGAATACTTTATTAAATGTAAATATATAAGTAATGTATGGGAAATATCTAGTAGTATTCAATTTTCACTTTAAAAACTGCTTTCCAACAAAGAGGGTACCAGAAAATAGAAAAATAGAAACAAATCAGCTAACATTTCACCAGAATTAAAACATTGTAAACATACTCTCAATATATTGTCAATACTTATGATAAAAAATCCAAACCTCTAGTTGCCAGCGCATAGATTAAATGTGTTAATGTTATTTATTTTTGTAATTAACTTCTAATACTCTTTCCATTGAGCCTAAGCTTGTAAAAATCGGTTAAGGTATACGGAAGTTACAGACCATTTTCTGTAAACAAAAGTATACTTCCCCCACCACTTAACTGTAAGTGATAGAAAAAAATGACTTAAGCAAAAATAGTAAACCAAGTGCACTAGTTTCTAATTTTGATAATTTTCAATAGCCTTAATGCGGTAATATTTTGTAAAAAACGCAAATTAATTATGCAAATGATCAAATGCGCCACCTAGCGGAAAGCTACGGATTTAAAAATATTTTAACGCATCTTCTTTTGGCCGATTATGTCATTAGAATTTTTTTCCCCAAATTCTAGGATATACGGTTTCCGAGATACGGCCAGTGGCCACCCTTAATGAATCACCCTGTATATAAAAAAGAAAATAACACATACAATAATTTTTTAATAGAATTTAGAAAGAACGAAAATTCACCACAAAAAAATCCATGCGAGTGACAATATTGGCGAAGCATTTTGAGAAATCATAAACCAAATGGTGCCCCAATGAATGTTGCTAATAATTTTATTAATTTCTTTATAAATTCTATACAAGCACTTCTATTAAAACTCGGACATAAAATATAATACACAAACTGTATTTCTTCTTCTAGCAACAGAAAATGAAGTTTATAATATTGTTCGTAATTTACCGGATATGATGAAATAAATTCCTGTCTGTTCAAATCATGCATTCTAGAAATCATCACACCATTAACACACATAATAAATATGTGTCTATCAGCAAGGGCATTTCCAGATATAATAAAAAAGGCAATAGTATTACCTCTATATTAAAAAGATGATCCCGAAAGCTATGAAAATTACAGGCCAATAAGCATGTTGAGTACTTTTTCGAAAATGTTTGAAACCATCATTGGGGGATATTTTGAATTTCTTCAATAAACATAATATCTTAAACTCTGCTCTGCATAGCTTTCGCAGAAACAAAGGTATAAATACAGCAATTTATCAATTAATTTTAGAAATCACAAACTATGTTGAAAATAAACAATTACCTTCGGCCATGTATGTGAATCTATCAAAAGCCTTTGATAGTATAAACCATAATATATTACTTGATAGACTATGGAGATATGGCATAAGAGGTGCTGGACATAAGCTCATACAGTCCTACTTATCGAATAGATATCAAATTGTTACTACTATCAAAAAAGTAACATATAAACCTTAGTTAATACAGAACGGTGTACCACAGGACAGGGCCACTACTATTTATTTATTCAAACGATCTCTTAAACATCATAGAAACAGAAAATTGTATTTTAATACATGATACAACTAAAGTCAAAGGAGAAAATCTTGACAACGTAATTCAAACAGCAACAAATTAAAGCTATGGTTTCAAAAAACTGCCTTATTCTAAATGAAACTCTATCTGAACTAAATTTAGTTGATGAAATTGTTGTTAAGAATAGTATCAAATTGCTGGACATTACGCTAGACATAAATTTAAGTTTTAAGATACACATTAAAGGGCTTGAAAACTTAATTAATAAAGAAATTTTAATGTTGCGTTTACTTAAGAAATTCATAAATGTGGAAGGATTGTTACTAGTGTACCATGCAAAGTTCAAATCTTTAATGTATTGCGGAATTATATTCAATGCAAATAGGAGTAGTTTTGGAAGAATCTTCAAATATCAGAAACAAGCTGTTAGAATAATATCTAATATAAAATATCAGCAATCTTTTCGGACCTTATTAAAAAAATGTTATTCTCACAGCAACGGCGCTCTATATTTATGAAGCAATAATATTTCAGTTTAATAATAGGCAAATGTTAAAAATTTGCTCAAAGATATGTCTATAACACAAGGAACATTACAAAGTATGTCCTGCGCACAAAATTAGTGTTTAATCTAAAAGTACCCATCAAATAAAAAAAATATACAATATTAAATTATTCAAAGAAGTTTTATTTCAGTATTTGTATAAAATTGAACCATATTGTTTGGACGATTATTTTAATTACCAATGTATATCACATATTTAGAATGCAGAAATTGTTACTTTTTTGACTTTTTTTCATATTTTTACAACATCTATATAATATTTTGAAATTAAATGTATATTATTATTATTATAGTTTGACCTTGACTTCGTCGTCCATTCATTCCAGTAAATCACAGTAATATTATTTATTGATAGTTTTACCATTGTCAAAATAATCATGGATATTAAGTCATGATTATCCCAAAAAATTCTGGCCAAATCCTTGCCGACTGATTGTTGTTTCTTCGGGCGGGTTGGTGGGCTTTTAGTAGGTAATAACTACTTCAGTGACTACCGAGATTAGATTCCGGTATGAAGTCATGGACCCACGTTTCATCCATTTTTACAAATCGATGCAAAATTTCCTACTTATGACGGTTAAAAAAGACCAGATTTTCTTTTTAAAAGTCGAATAAATTTTTAGCAGATTATCAAAAAACCTGACACCTAACGTGTCATGTGTAAATATTCATAAATGACATGACCAAGACATTCATGTGAGGTGCCTTAAATGTTAGCTAGTTCACCTAATTTCATTTTGTGGTTATATAATTTTACTAATTTTCTATATGTTTCACTATTGATAGTTTGAGTTTATGTGAAGTGTTTTGAATTTGAAAATAACACACAGTTTATTCCTTACTTCACTTGCTTATTAAGCGTTAATAGTATATTATTTAACAAGCACATAATGAAAGCCATTAATCATGAGAATGAGGTTTACGGAACGAGCCGCAGGCGAGTGGAGTAAATCATTCGAATGATTAATAGCCATTATGTGCGAGTAGAATACTATACTTTATCCACATCCACAAAATGTGTAATTTTTTTTGCTTACTACAAGTTAACATAATAAAAATGACAATTCGTAAGCATTTGACAAAAAATCACTATTTATTAGAAGTCATGTTAACAGTTACATTTGAACAATTATTAAGAATGATAGAAGGTATTGAAGCTACATCTAAATTTACATTTTGATTTGAAACATCTAAAAAACTGATTTAGTGCAACCGGCTGATGTAGCTGTTAGATTTTCAGTTGACGATTCTACTGAATGTAAAATTTTTCTGGCTGTTTTTTTTGTTTTCTAAGGAATCGTTTATATAACCTTCTGCACCCATAGTTGACTTCCACCCTCCATGTCGCTTTAGGGCTATGATATCTCCACCAGCATCAACCAAGATGGTAGCTGAAGTTCTCCGAAAGCTATGACCCGTATACTGCTCAGGATTTGGGATTTTCAAAAAGTTGGCAATATCTCTTCCCATTTTTGTAAATTTATTAATTCCAATTCGCTGCTTTGTACACTTTCCATTTTGAAAATTTAGAAAAAAATAATCACTTTTCATCTGATTTCGGATGCAAACATATTTTTTTATAATGTTGTAAAAATTATCAGTCACAGTAAATTTTCTAACAATTTTAGTCTTGGTGGTGGGCACCTTCACTATATAGCACGAATTAAGGTCTTCTAGGTCCTTAATTTTCATGTTGTATAACTCATTTGAACGACAGGCACCCATTATTCCCATAATTAATGCAACCTATAGAAAGAAACCACTGTATTTTTTCACAAAATGTGTAATTTAAAACTTACTTTTGTTGCAAGAAATTTTCAGGAGAAAAGGTATTGGCCTTTTTAGGCGTGAATCATTCATTAAGCTTGCAGTTTAGCAAAGGTCCCAATATTGATATTTTCATAGATTTTTACTGTACTTTTTAGCGTAGAGTATTTCTGCCACAATGAAGAACAGTTGTATTTTTTGGACAATTCTGTAAAATATACCAATTCCGACGTAGAATGTGTGTTTTTCTCTCTTTTCCACTCACAAAATGCGGTGTATGTGTCTTGATACAGATTACGTGACTTTTCGGGCAACAAGTTGATTGAAGCAATTTCAGCGGCTTTTCTTAATTCCGGAGGTGTTAAATCACACTCTGTTTCTAAATCCATATTCTTTCTTACACTCGAATCACAAGAGTAACACACAATTACGAATCAACTTCTAATGAAATTGATGTTTGTTTACTAGACGTCAAATTTGTTTAACATGAGATATTCTGATTTTGTAGTGATTTGTTATTATTGAATAGATGAGCAGTGATAAGTCAAAATATTATTCACAGGTTACATAATGTTAATAATGAATGTCATTAATATTGATCGTTTGCTTGTATAATTGAAACATTATAAAGTGGTTGTGGATAAATGTACATTTCGCTCACAATAACAAACTTAATAAACAAATAAAGTCAGGCATAAACTGAGTGTTATTTTCATTTTCTAGATGTTTTCTGGAGTAAATGCCTCGTTTGGCCTTCCTGAACTTAATGCATTATTATAATTAGTTACGACGTAATTAGTTGAATTCGATGGGAGAGATATGAAGTAATAATTATCAAGCCATTCCTTTGTTTCAGCAGTATATTTATCCATCAGGAAGCAATGTTTAATTAAAACACGATCATTTTCTATAGAAAAAGTAAATCTAGGAAAAACATCACTTTGAAAGCTATAACAAGTGTTTAAATAGGTTAATAGGTAATAGAAAAATATTTAGTTTACGGCGTTATCTATATGTCGGGCCAAACACTTTCCAGTACGTATTCTAAGAATAATATTTATTATATATTTCTTGGCGTCAGTAATGAAAAAAATTAAGTATTCTTAAAGAAGGCTACAAATTCATACTAATTCATTAAATAAAAACTATGATTTAATGAAACACATGATTCAGTTTAAAGGGAATGCATTATAGCATATATTCTCTTCTTCTTGTAGTACCATCGCAATTTAATGAAGGTTGGAAACTTTCTCATCAAAACCCTCACGGGCTTTTGCAGCTTGGAACAGGGAATGGGCATCCAAGCCTGCCCAATCTCTTATATTTTTTAGCCATAAGTGATTTTATCTTCAAATGCCGCGTTTTCCTCAATTGATCTCTGCAATATCAGTTTGAGAAAGTAGTATTTATTATTGTGCAATATACTAGTAGGGAGTTTTTCTCTATTTTATAGATATAAGTATTCACTTTATGATAAAGTTCTCCTCATTATTCCGCAATTGGTAACACGTATAGTCGACGGAATTCTGAGCAGTCTACGTAAAATCCACATTTTAATCGCCTCAATCTAACATTTTAGAAATAAATATCTAAGTCTGAAACAAAGAGTGGTGTCGCATAGAAATTGTCTCATTCTGTTGAAAGTAGGTCTTGCTTGTTTATTCTGGATCGTACTTCAAGATCTGGCCCTAAGTTTTTGTTAATCCAGGCTTCTAGATATTCAAAGTTTTTCAATTTTTTTTTTGCAATGAGTTTTCCATTTAACACAATATTTGGTGGTGGTTTCCTCGATTTACTAATAACTATAATCTTGCAGCATTGATGTTAATGCCTAAATGGTTGCCAGTTAGTAGCAATTTATCTAACAGTCGTTGCTGTTTGCAACAATAACGGTGTCTTCAGCGTAAAGTAGGTTATTAATAAAAGTAGTAATTAGGATTAATGTTAATGTTTCCACCGTCAATTTTTATATCATATCTTTCGTCTTGAAGTGCTGTGTTCCGAGTATAAATTGACAGTACACATCCTTGTCGTACTCTTCTTTCTATTGTAGCTTGTTCAGGCATTACATTATTATATCGCACTGTGACTTATTGTTTCCACTACAGATTTTTTATTATTTGAATATCTGCGTGTTTCACTTGTTCAAAAGCCTTTTCATAATCTATGAGAGCGGCATAAACATTTCTTTGCCATTCTGTGAACTTCTGGAGAACAGTTATACTATACAAGGCATCTCTCGTCATTTATAATTTTCAAATTTTCATTTAATGTAATTAGCTCATCAAACTAATTAGCCCAAATTCTTCGCATTTTTTTGCGTTTGACTTCTTTGATATCGGTTTAAAAATGGATTTTAGCTAATCTTGCGGAATCGCACTAGACTTGTAAATGTCATTAAAAAGTCTAACCAAAAGTTCTTAATTCTATTTTTTGACATGTATTTCATCTGGTCTTGTGCTTTCTCCAGATTTACTGTTTTGTATGTCTCTTATTACTTCTTCTTTGATAAAACTATGTGAAGTCCCTAGCTCTCTAGTTGTTTTAAATTCCCGTGTTTTTACTTTTGAAGAATGTTTCTATGCAGTTTTGCCAGTGCGCCTTCAGTTCTTCAGGATCCAAGATGATTCGGTTGTTTTTATCTCTAATTGTTGCAGGGGTTTTAATTTTAGTTTTTCCGTAACTTTTCTATTTTTTTTATGTATTGCGGCTTGGCCACTTTTTTATTTGTAGTTATTGTATTTCTTCATGTAAAACATGTGTAAATTATAAAGAAACTTTTGGTAACTTAAAAACCCGAAATTTCTTTTAAAAAATAGTCCAAATGTACTAAACGTTTGTACAAAATTAAATTATTCTACTATTTTTGAAAATCTAAGAAATACTTTATGTATCAAATAAAATTATTTATTTAGATATTAAGAAAAATTCACTGACAATCAAAATGTTAAAATGTTTACAGTTACGAAAGGGAATAGGAAAGGGTTTCTCCAGGATATTATGGTAACGGGGAAAAAATAATAAGGTCACAATTATTAAGTCATGTTACTTTCTTCATTTTATCTTTAATCATATAGTTTAAAATTTTATTTTATATAGAATTTGTTTGAACAAAAGTTTATAAGTATTTTAAACATTTCTATTTTTTAATTTCGAACAAAGAATAATTGATATTTTGTAACTCCTTTAAATCTGTTATAATACCTAGGAAAATATATATTTATTCAACAATCAACGTAATCAACTTTTAATTTATAGAATAAATATCTAAATTATCCTCATAGAAATTCAAACATTACAGTTGTTTGTTCTATGTTTTCTAAATTATATTAACATGATGAGTTTACACAAACTTTTAAAACAAAATCTAAAAATAGTAAATAAAGTTCATTTTGTTAAATTTCTTAGTACTTAAAAAAATTTAGGTATTAATTTCGACATTTTTTATGAATTAAGAAATCAGATAATACATTGGTTTGTGTATTTCAATCATATATAATTAGTATAATAGACTTTTTTATTTTCATAAACTCAACCAATTTCTTAAGTTTTCAGAATGATTACAATACCTAATAGTTTATTTTATAACAATAAAATGTAGATAGATTTATGAAATATAAGTTATACTTTTCTAAAGTGTAAGATTAACAACAATTATTCTAGGTTTTAACATACAAAGTATATAAAAATTATTATTTTCATTGAACTTTTGAACTTTTAAGCGACTGTTGCTAAATTACTTTTAAGTTATAATACAGTACTTTAATTGGGTTAATTAAAACCAAGTTTAGATGTGAATGAAAGGTATTCTATTTTATAGCTTAGATAAGCGGCAAAGTTTATTTACTCAGGTTCTTAAAGTTTTCAAGGCACACTTTGTAGTTTGACGGAATGGATATCTGTATTAGTATTGATCAATAGTTTCTGCATAAACCAAGTATTTTCTATTTGAGTGCATTTTAATATTATTTCATCGGTATTGTACGACATATGCCAAGTACAAAAATATAAAAGTCACAATTGAAGTGATATTAAAATATAAAACTTTTTAGTGCCATTCTAATTTCCGTACATTTTTCTTTAATCATTCTACTTCTTACTAATTTTTGTTAAAAATTTAATTTTTGGCAATCTAATCTGCGAATTTGGTCATAAAAATTATTAATTGATAATTAAACAATACACATATTACTTTCTACAACGATTTTAATAGACTTTATTATGACTATTGAATTATTTGTTTAGTATTGGATTATTTATATAAATATTCGTAATATTATTTAAGTGTTTGTTTATTAAAAATCGCGATCTAAAACAACAGAAAATTAAGACAAATATTTATTGCATTAATTACTCTGATGTTTCAATTAAATTACTTAAGTATTTTTGGTTTTAACAAAATTATTTAATTTTCATTGTTACGTCATCTTTGTTTCATCTTATTTACTGGTGCATTTTATGCTGTTTTAGTTGTTTAGTTGGTCACTATCTGGGCTATAGGGCATATGTGTTTCCACCCTATTTATTATAAAGAAAATTGAATTAGTTAATTTTAAATGCCAATTGAGGAAACAGTCAAGATTATTTCTACCAAAAATTAAAATATGAATACATGTCGTAAATCTACAATGAGTCTTACTAAGACTCAAGACTAAGTGTGGTTTCAATAAGTTATTTGTTTGTAGTATTAGTAAGACCAAATGTTGTTTTTCGTATTTTTACTATTGTTATCAATGATAAAATCTTGACTTGGTATAATAAAAAAATTATAAACTTCGAAATTCTGTACTGAATAGCTATTGGATGATGCTAATTAGTTAATACCAATTATTTCATATTTAATTTCACTCACCAATATTTGCAAATAATATCTCTACTCATAAAAATTTTGCATAAATCTGATTGAGTATCAAAATAATAAGATCCAATGACCGTTTCCCTTTCGCCCCCCTTTTCTCGATAGTAATCGGGCATTACGCCTGGGCTTTATAAATTTTGAATTCCGGATATTGATCATGATTTTTCATCATTTACGAGGGCCGGGGGTGGGGAGACGCGATGGTGATTTGGTAGGGATTGAAAAAGAAGTTATTAGGGGCCGGTGCTCAATGAGTCGCAATTTATTGAACCTCTTTTAATCCATCTCGGCAAAAAAAGACGAAAATATTCGGCTGCTTTCTCCGGCGACCGTCAATTATGGAAAGCGCATTTTGCCGCAATCTTTTCATTTCCTCCCGCCCCTGCCCAATCATAATCAATATTCTCTTACTTAATTAAACATTTTACTACGGATACATTACGGCCCTTGGTTCTAATCAAAATTTGACGTTATATTTGAAAAAAAAAATAATTCAATGGATTTTTCCGCCCCAATGACCGCGAGGATTTATTTGATATGTCAATTATGAATTGATTTAATTTGTTTGGTATCAACGACAGCGTTAATAATTTAATATATTATGATAAAGATTGTGAAATGTTTCAAATTACACAATTTTTAATCTAGAATGAAATATGCAAATTTATATTTTTTGTACTATTTTACGTTTAACCTCGATTATTACAATATACTTCGAATTTTTAAGTAAATGGTACTTAATAATATGTAGATCTTAATTTTTATTATTTTTGAGATTTACATGAAACTTTCTCAAATTTTATTTCCATTAACCTAAAGATGTCTATTTACCATTTTTGTCAATATAACTTATTTAAAAGCATATTTGATATAACATTTCCTAGCAACTAGAAATTTTCTTATATACATTATTTTAATGCTACTTTATAAGTAAGAAATTTGTTCTTGAGTTACGTGAAGATTTATTTTATACGCTTATAAGCTATTGATAATGAGTATATAGTACTGGACAACTTTTTTGAACATGAGGTATGTGTGTTTATTTTTCTTAGAATATAATGTTAACTATTATTTGAATTCTCTCTTAAATTGTTTGTTTCGTACACATATTTCACCTATTAATTTGATTTCATTGATACACAATTTGTACTGTTATTTCTCTCTGTTTTATTTATTGTTATTAAGAATATGTTTACTAAGTCTATTTGGATCGCATAAATACTTGACTTGTGTAACCTGTATCTGGAATAGCGCCAATAAATACTATTACTTACTATTACTATTACTTACTTATCATTCATTTTGCAAGTTTTAGGTAAATCAATTTTCTTCAGATCTAGAAACTTTAGAAAAAAATCCTTTATATCTTGTCAATTTAAAGAAATTATACATTAAATTATGCATAAAATTTAAAACTAAATTTGTAATTGCTTAATAAGTTATATTAATCTAGTACTAGAGTTTTTTGTTTCGATAGCAAAAAAATAAAAGTACCTATTTGTTACAAACAATCTGCGCTAAAAACCTCTTAAAATTGTACTACAGATAAAGTATCCTCAAGAATCGACAACAAAAATATCTTTTGTATTAAAATAAAACACACACAGTTGGGAGTGCTTTACTTTTGATTTTAATTTCTGCAACATGTTTTAGCAAACAGTGGCTTCATCATGTGCTTCTAAGCACATATAAAATAATGAAAGGAATATTATCTTTTTATTTTAAAAAAATTACTTATCCAAAATATCGTGAAAATTTCTGGAACTGGATGTAAAGGTGAATACACTCGAGAAGAAGCATTGTAATCCAGCAAATTACCATGGCTTACACTAATGTTATTATTTAGGTACTCGTTACGTTAGTATGAAGTCCTATATGTTTGCCATTCGCAGTAACGTTTTGCTTCTAAATGCAAATTTTTTATCAATTTTGATATAAAAAACTACAACAAACCTTTGGAAGAACCGCAGCACATTGGCAAATTCAGTGTCTCAATTAGGATATTACAAGGTCTTAAATTTTTACCATCAGACTAATATCGCATTTCTAAAACAATGTTATTTATTGATTTTGATGTAAAAAATTACAGCAAACTCTTGGATGAACTCTGGCACGTTGGTATAGTTAGTATCTAGACGAATTTGCGAGTTCTGCACATAAGTGGAAAAGTATGCCATATTTATTAGGTAGTTCTAGATGCGGACAGTTGTAGGCGAGATGAACGAGTTTTGCAGTCTGATTAAAATAAATGGTGTGGATATGGGAATATGTATAAATTAGATTTTCATCATGGCGCAGTCTTTAAGCATTGTGTGTATTAAGTTTATCGATGGTTTTCCAATTGCCTCATGAATTATCCTCTTCAGAAATTAGTATAATGATCGAAATAATATGTTTTGATCTTATGCTCTGTTATTTGAAACTTTAAGGCAAAAAGGATACATTTTTTGTCGATGACTTTTATGTGTTTCAAATCATACTTGCTCAATTTCTTGTACGATTACCTTTGAAACATATATGTAGAATTTCTATATCTGGAAAATTAACAGGTGATGAAAAAAGAAGAAATGTCTACATTTTTTATTCAACAAATATTGTAAGTATTGTAAGTAAAATGAGGTTATCTCCTGCATTGGTCTTTGCGACATTCAGATTAATTAAAATAAATACTTACATAAATAAAGCCTAAAATTAGAGTAACGGGGCGATCCTTAAAAGTAACAAGCTCATTTACACACACAAATACACAAATAACGCGGCGTAAGGAAGGACCACGTGGTCAATAACCAAACACTACTACTACTAGTCTCCATAAATATTTTCCATATAAGTTTTAATTTGTGTTATATACATACTATTTATCAAATTTAAATTACATTGTGTGAAAAAGAAGAATGTTTGTTTTTAATAATCGTCATTAAGTATTGTGTTTGTTAAGATTATTAGTGGTTCTTTAATCTTATTTTTTTTCCGGAATATCCTTTTCGTAAAATATATAATAAGATATTCTTGATCTTGTACCAAAATATTTGGAATATTTGGAAGGGGTTAAAGAAAACGAGTGCCTGTGGTCGATGGCTTTTATGTTTATCTCTACATATATTCATTTATATTTATACACTTAGCTGAATTCATAACATCGAACTTATATAGTTTATTGACTATAATTTAATAAATAAATTTTAGTAAAAGTAAATTTGGCATATTTTTTTCGTATGAAAGAATCGTTAGAAATCTTCTAGGACTTGCTTATGTTGAAGTGTGATATAAAAAATATCTGAAAATAAATATAATTGTTACAATTAAAAGTAAACTGAAAATAAAATCATTGAACATAAAATCTTAAAAAAAACTAAAATAACAAATACAAAAAATACTTAAAACTAAATTTGATTAAGTACTACAATTAGGAAAATTATAATAAATTATAAGAACATGAAGTCTTTTTATAACAATTGAAAGAGCACTGAAACAAATCGAAAGATTTGCAAGACACTGCGACCATATTTGCCGGATGATCCTACTACTTGTTACGTTTCTTCCATAAATACAACGACTACCAAATTACTGCGTGTTGCACTTATTCCTAGTGCAAAATTAAGACTTGCAAGTAATTCAGCACAATTAATAAAACCAACTATAATTTTAAAAATAAAACATAAATCAGATTAGTGGTTTTAAATTTTAAACAGTTATCATACGACTACGACTAAGTCTCACTATATGAAACCAATCGAAAAAATATACATTTCAGAAATCTATTCTAGACACGTACGATTTGTTCGATAGCATTAATATAATATGCAGACCATAAGGAAGATGCGTACTGTAATCGCGTTCTATCCAAAGTACACAATAAGTTTCAAGGAATCAAGCTGTAGCAAATCTCAAAAAAACAATGTTTGTCAAAATCAAAGTGATCAACAGAAGATAATACTTGATTATTAATGGAGTAGTGGAATAGAGATGATTGGCTTCTATAAAACGGAATATGAAGACAATTGCTAACATTCAAGTGTAAACGATTTAGATTGCACCATTCATGATGGTTGCACAGATCTTCCTGAATTAAAAGTTATCATTTAAACATAATATTGAAGGAAATAACGTGATGAATAAAACCAATATATTATTAATAAACAGCAAAAACAGGAAGGACCTGTGGTACACCAGATGAAATATTTACTGGACGTGAAACAAAATTATTTATGTTTACATATTGCTTTCTATTACTAAGATAACTATTGAGCATTTGTGATGGCTTGACCAAAGCCAAGGTATCTTAATTTATTAAAAGTCTTTAGTGACAAATGAGATCAAAAGCTTTAGCAAAGTCAGCATACACTGCATAAAAATAATGTCCTAAGATCGTAAAATAGAAGGCAGATGCATAATGAATTCGTTTTGGCATATGCCTCGGCAAAAACCATGCTGCTATTTACAAATTAAACGTTTACTAGACCAAATTAATTAGTCAGCAATTACCACAGCTGATACAAAAACCTCGATAGTTCATAATATCCACTAACATCCCGTTTTTAATCCTTTGACCTACTTTACCTCGTCCGATTTCGTGCGTCAGTCGCGAATCAAGTGCACATATGCTCTTTGCTTACCGTACGATTGTTTCAGATGTGGTTTGTTTAATTTTTTAGACACGAGTCGCACTCGTACTTGTAGGTGAAAGGGTTAAATAATGATGTAATAAAGCAGTGTTTCCACGGTAGGAAAAACATTTACCGGGCAATCCATCATAACCAGCTGAACAAGAATTCAATAAACTTGAGATATCATAGAATGTATCCGAAATACTTATTGTAAACGAATTTAGATTAACAGAATTGATAGAATTAACTGCATTACAATAAGATAGAGAGCCAGAACTCTCCACGTAGCCACCAGAAAAGTGTGATGATGTTGGTTAGGGAAATACATTTACTTTTACTGGAGAAGTGTATATTTTTATTGTCCGACTAAACCGTATCTATCTTAATCTATTTAATTGTTGAAAATTCTCAAAATATGTCTAGTAGGTATATCATCTTGCAACGTATGATTAGTAAGATCTTATAGTCTCATAATAATCTATTATTATGTCAAAAAGCCTAACTTGCATTATTATAAGTAATAATGAAGATATCCGTTCAGGCTCTTCTGTTCCAGAATTTTTGCTTGGACGACCGGTTTCAAAACGGTGATTTGGTTAATGTTCAGAGAAGAAAATACTATTAACTGAAGGTTAAATTTGCAAATTAATCTCGTAATAATTTCTGTATGTGGATATATTATCAACGAATTTTGATATACTACTGCTAACTGAAACTCGGTTGCATACAGATACATTTGATTTTGAAATATTTATTTCGGGCAGATGGATTGGGAAGAAAAGAAGGCGGATGATCAATTACCGTCGACCTAAAGTACTTACATCGAGATACATGTAAAGTTTATATTCTCTGTGACGTTTACATGTACAAATTGAAAAAAGTAAATGATTATTATTATTAATATTACTGTTATGACAAATGATAATGAAATTGTTGAGGTCAAATTGCATATTAACTCACTGATTGTGCGAAATCCGCTCGAACTCAGGTAATAGTCAATTTTAATAATTATAATAAATTGTTTGAAGTAAAAGCTGTATTAAACTCAAACAACAAATTCCTCAATTTAATTCTTCATACAAGTAACTTGGGTAACAAAGATGTTTTAATTAAAAGTCGTTTGACAACGAAATTTATCAAGAACTCTAAAAAACAATCTGAATTAAAAAAAAACTAACTTTTCTTTCTTATATCATAAGATACAATAATGTAAATGGGATGATGTTGTTACTACCATTGACCAAATTATTGTTTGCTCTATAACAATTAACTTTATATTCTAAAAATTCTAATTAAAAACCTCTCCTTAGAGGAAAATAAGCCAAACTTGACCAGATAATGCTGGAATAACCCCAATTAAATAATATTTTAATCAATGTATAGCAAAACTTAAATGAGCTGCGTTTCAATTTTCCTTAAAAATCGGCACGAACGTTCCGGACGAACCAATATTTAAAGAACTAATAATTTCAAAACTTTTGTCCCAATTAAGTAGGGTAATATAAAGTTAAAATTCTCCATTTGGTTCTCAATCATATTTTGAAAAAAAAAACAGGAATAGTCTATAAATAGTAAGTAAGTATTTTGTGAGATATAGAAATAAATATCTCGAATTTCAGGAAATATGTGCCATTTTAATAATCCTTTGGAGACAGAACAGAATATTGTGATTTTATGTATTTCGCTGATTTTTTCAAAGAGTGTTTTCAGGCTTGCGTCTACTCCAAGATCCAAAATTTCCAGCACTGTATGTAGTATTGATTAATAAATTTTCTGATGATACCACTGAAGCTGCAAAAAATTTAAAAGCTATATCCGGAAGTAAATGTTCAGATGGTATACACTTATTATAAAAGGTTATATAGTTTCTTTTGTTACTCCATTAATGCACATTTTTAATTTAATTTTGTCAACTACACCATTTCCAGATATTAAGAAATTTTCTCGTATATGTCCAATCTTTAAATGTGGTGATAATAATGAGATGCCTAATTATATGCTGCTTTAATATACTTCTTGGCTAAACTGTTTAAATGCATTATGTCAAAGAAAACCTATCAGCATATCTCTAATTACTTCGCACCTCATCAAAATAGTTTTGTCAGAATCCGATCATCTACTACCAACCTTTTAAACCTCACACAATTTTTATCTCAAGTTCTCGATCGACGTGTGTAAGTGGATGCGATATGCTTAGATTTAAAAAAGCATTTGATAGTTTGTCAGAAACTGATCATCTACCACCAACCTTTTAAACTTCGCATAATATGTATCTTAAGTTTAAAGACATGGGCAAGTGGATGCGATATACTTAGATTTAAAAAAAATTGATAGTTGATTTTGGGTTCTTTTCTAAATTATTCTCTTGCTGAGTTTCATTTATATAATTAATAAAACAATTCAACTTTGTTTGTATAACACTGTATTTTTATTATGTTGACTAGTTTCGGCAACTCCACTTGCCATTATCGAAACATAAGTTATTTAATTTATATAATTGCATTCAGTAAGTAAAATATTATGGTTTTATGTCCCCTAAATTTATTTCAACAAACGATATGCCTAATGGGTCTAATCTGGTTCCTTTAATTTTTACATGTTTTATTAATGATGTAGTATCTAATATAAAGTCAAAATTTCTTCTGATGCTGATGCAGATGACAGATAACGTGGTCAATGATTTGAGCGTTTTGTAAGATAATAAATTAAATTTTGAATCTCATATTTATGAAATCCACAATGCAATCTATTAAAATTCTAGGGTTCATCTAACAAAGCTCTAAAAAAATCATTTGCATATAACAGATCTAAATTGGCATATTATTGCTACCTTTAACCAATTAAATTAATTAAGCAGATATTATTAAAAGAAAAACAATAATGTGTATCCGGTCCACAATTATGTTGACAACCGGTTGCTTTCAGAGTTGATTTTATTACTCGAATTGCGTATAACATTTGCCCCTATGGTATTTCTTATAACCTGAATTTGAGTTTTCTTCTAGGAAAATCGACGTTTTATAATATTTGCCAGTTTCTAAGATGACAACAATTAGCAATAGCTTTTTGAACGTGTGCCAGACATTAAGCACCGATATTAAATCGAGAATAAAACCAACTATATTTAAATAAATGTTTAAACATAATTATTCAAGATTTATAATGTTTCAGAGCAATAGTAGAACATTTGTTGAATTTGATTCTCGTTTATCACGTGGTGAAAATTTTTAACGTTAAGTGCCTTTCTATAAATAACCCATAAAATAGTAGAACATATATAATATAGCACAAATATAAAATAGCAATATTATTTTATTTTTTATTAACACTCATCTTCCTAAATGGCCTGAGTAGCCAATTAGCCTTAAATATATAGTTAATGTCTAAATAATAAGTAAACATTTACTTTCTATAAAATTTACTTTCTAAGAATCTGTGACATGTTTAAGGTTTTTGGCAAATGAAGGAAAATGTGGTGTTCATATCATGCAGAGTTTTAATCGACGAATGTTAACGGAATATTTTTACGTGTCTTAATGAATTATTCATTTTTATCAACACTTATTCTTAAGTTAAATATTTTAGATCTTTAATGATTCATGAAGTTTTAATTTTGCGACCTATTGACTAATATAATTGTAATAAATTTAAAATTTAATTTAAATTTATTATTTAATTTTCTACAACGAACTAAAGGATTTTAATACATTTTATTATTTAATATAATTGTAATTAATAATTATAAACATGAGGGGGTGCCTTTGAAAGAAGAGTAGTTTTAAGCAAAATGTAGAACAATAAGTAATTATTTTTCTTTTAAAAAATACAGTCTATATAATACTATTTAATTTAGAAGTTTAATCTTTTCATAGTTTTAAATTTTATATATTCTGTAAACAATACATGCAGAAAAATACATTTTTAAAGCCAACATCACAATCCACAAAATATATTAATTATATTAAAACAAAAGAAAAACCTAGAATATAAACTTTTATTTTGTTATATTAGTTTTTTTTAAATTTACTTTTAATTAAATTTTTAGCATAGCACTTTTAATTTAATAATAAGCATTCATTTCATTCAATGATGCACAAAATATATAACTATGCGAGAGTCCGCAAAGCGTTAATACACATATGAAAATAACATAATTTTGTGTTACATAATGCATTTTATTTCATTATGCATTTGAAGCGTCGGAATATATCAAAACTATGACAATGAAACGACCTAAAATGCATACACATGCGATATATTATCCGTATAATGCAGTTATTATGTCACACCGTAATGCACTATTTGCATTAGCGCAAAATTAAATTATAAAAAAGGACTAGGATATGATTAAAATAGCTTCAAATAAAATTAAAAATTAAAAGCTTTTAAAAAAGTTATTTACTTACTTCTGAAACATATGCTCTTCATAACAATGTGTTTAAAACCCGATTTTATATTTTTAATTAAAAATCTATTATAGTATTGAATAGATTTAATAAATTGTAATATAGTTCAAATATATTATTTGACGATTGAATATTTTTTACTACCATTATTAAATTTAACTTAATGCTCTGTTTAAATTTTAATTATAAAGTAAGTTCATTCAACGCATTATTAAAAGACATATAAACCGGAGTTTGTGCGGACAATTTCAAATATCCCGTATATTCTGAATCCAATGGAGGAAAAGTACATATAATAAAGTAAATTTTTAATATCTCGAGTGACTGTCGGTTAAAGTCGCTTCCCATGTTTAATCTATGTCTGTAAGTTTCTGTAAAGTTTCGAGCGTGTTATTGGAAATATATATAAAGGAGGCAGAGGACAGTTGGACAAGTTATATGGAGTTTTCTTGTCACATTAACGACACGGAAAATGACACCGGTGTCAACAGGCTGTCAACAAAGAAACGTGGAAACTATTTAACAACTCCAGTTGTGCACAGATTTCGAACTCCCCTTGATGTGTGTCAATAATGAAGGATAATAGGAAAATAGGAAACGTTTATTGGTAATAATATATATCTCGTATATAGTCATTACTATTATACGAGATTGTATTAAGTACTATCGTAATTAATTCGGTTATTTTATTATGAAATATTATCTTTTAAGTACAGAATAAAAATGTTTTTAATACATTAAATTATTTATCATATTTCTTGTAATAGTAAACTTGTCTACAGTAATGAAATAAGTTTTAGATTAAAAATAAAATGTTTGATTAACTTTTCAAAAAATTCTGTCATTACTAATTACACGTTTTAATTTAACATATTGTATTTTTTAGTAGTATTTTTATAATTTGTTATATGAAAATGATGGTAGCTACCGTTACTATGTTGTAGTTCATTTATTCTTTTAATTTATTATATTTATTATTTTCTAATAATGTTCCATTTGTTTAAATAAATAATTAATGCAAATTAACACATGTATAAAAATTCATAAATTTCTTGGATTGGTAATTTAATTTTTGTAATAACTTCTTTTATTTTAGTGACATATATTTTTTAATTATATCTAAAATAAATTCCATGCACATATTTCGAGAGTATTACTTCTAAACAATACATACTGTGGTACACAATATATGTTCAATACTTTATTCATTAAATAAATGCACCAATTCATTTCGCGTCGACACCCACATAAACTTTTCAGACAATAAATTGTATATTGTAATTTTCGATATGGACCAACCGAATGTGATTCCATCAGTAAACCAATTTTAAGTATCCACCTAAGACACGCCGAGGTGATAAAGATATCTAAACGATTAATCCTTTGTACTATAACAAACATTAGACAAGCCCTCAATCAAATATATGGTATAATCCACCTAACACCCTCCGATTCCAATTAATTGCTAATTTCTTTTGATAAACACAAAAATTAAACTTCCTTCACATTCTCAACCATACGTTTATACCTCGCAATTCCTTTATAACACTTCGATTTAACACTCCGAAATCACCGTTTATCAATTAAATTCCTCATTAGCGGTCATGACGTTTGAAGAATAACAGACAGTTAAGTCAATTAGACATAAACAATTATGGGGCTGATCGCTGATAAATAGACGTTGAACCGAAAATTAAACTGATGCCTTAGTTCAAAATTTATTTTATTTTTTTCTTGTATTTTACTTATTGTTTTCTGTATTTTATTAAGTAGTATTCTAGAATTATTTATTAAACAAATAAAGATATCATTATTATTATTTCTCTAGCACAAGACAATCTTAGATGATAATAAGGCTGGTCATTAAAATTCTATTTCTTTGGAAATTATAAAATAAAGAAATTTATATGTCTAATGGTACTAAATAAATTTGTGTTGCCATTAAAGCTTTTAGAACTCTTGGCTATAAATTTATATTTTCAACTCTTCTTTGTCTTAAAGAAACTATAAGCACAAAGGGAGAGTTACATAATAAACAAACGTAAGTCCTTTTGAAACTATTAAAAAACTGAAAACTATCAAGACACGAGTTTGCTACATCACACGGATTAAAAGAAAAGTTCATCAGATGACCAGTTTTAATAATCAACCGCTTTACAGATTACTTCCAGCGATCTAATTCTATTAACAAGGGAAGCAATTATGAAGAAAAATTAGTTACTGCCAATGTGATAATATCTAAAATTAGCTTGAGTATTATTAATATAGTACGAAAAATGATTCAGTGTGTTAGCTAAAAAGAACCTGAGTCTGATAGTACTCCCCTATTAGTTTTGAAGCACTTAAATATAAATATTTCCTATGATTTTAATATTACATTTAGTAAATCTGAGGAATGACTTTATAGCATCTGTGAATAAATCTGGTTTAAGTTTAATAATTGACCGATTATCAGTAGTGATTGCACCTAAATAACATGGATATAATTCTGGCAAGTCCACCTTTATAAAGCTAAACGTTTATGATAAGTTTTTTTCAAGCGCTCTAAATAAAACCAACCAGATAGACATGTTCGCTGACTTTCCAAAGACATTTGACGGAATAACCAAGAATATTTTTTTCACTTAATAAAATACTGATCCACAACCTCTCAAATGAGCTTTTATACGAAACCACCCAATTCCCAACCATCTCCCAACGTATATTAGCCCTAAGCATTAAATTTTCTAATAATCCCCACAACCAACCCTTATTAACCAAATTCTGTATCCATCGAAACCCGAGTATCCCTTCTAGATATCATCATCCTCCACTCATAATTCATCAAAGATACTTTTTTCTTACATCATTAAATTCAAGACAGGGCAGAAAGACCGCAGGTCCATAGCCCATAGTTTTCTTTTTAATTTTGAATAAATCTACGTAATAAGTAACATGTTGCTGGAATCAAATTTTCAAATTGGGAGAAGTAACTCTTGTTATGTTCCATTTCTTTATTACTAGGAAAATATATAGAAATGAACATAACAAGAGTTTAATTTCTCCCAATCGTAAAATCATATAATATAAGCATTTAACTGGTAAGAAGAGTCAGATAAGGTGAAGTTTGAAATAGAGATTAACAAAAACCATTAAAATCTATTTTTGAAAGTAGGATAAAGTAGTGCGATATCATCCAATGAAATATTTATTTTTCGTACAGACCTATAGTTAACTCTTGGATCTTAATGGCATTCACTTCGTGGTATATTTTGATATTAAGAATAAAGAACATAACTTTACGTTTTTATACCACTTTTTCTTTATTATTATCATAGTTAACCAATTTATTTTGCAAAACGAAAATTAGATTTGAGTAAATCAATCGGTTAAAATAACAAAATGTACTAGAAATTAATTTACACATCTAACAATGAATTTAAACTTCTTAAAACTCTCTATTATAATTTTATTACAAATTCTTAGATATTCGCACAAACTTTTTATACATATTACCCTGTTTGAAGTTAGCGATTAACAGTGTTGTTTTAAGTAATCTATGCATTTCTGTTTGTAAATTATTGTACATTTTTGTAAGACTTCTGGTCAATTGGCAATTAAGAGAAGTTACTTCAATTAATATATATTATCGCCAAATAGCAAAATAATTCTTCATGTGGTCTTTACAAATAGTTAGATAGATACTTTTTTAATCCAAGAAACAACAATGTGTTCTAGAAGTTTACATAACTTATTGCTTAATTGATTTACGTGCTCTTCCCAACTTAGTACTGGATCTAGAGTTATACCTAGAAACTGTATGTTGTTTGATTTAATTACATTTGAAAGTGAGAATGATATGACTTTAGTTTTACCTTCATTAATTGCAATGTGGTTTTATTTAAACCACTCTACAGCTGAGTTTTCGAATCACATTTCCATAGTATTAGACTTTTTTACGAGCGTAGAGTCTTCTGTATATTGATACGTACAGGCTGTAGTTATATCATCTCTTAAATCATTTGTGTATACTAAAAATAATAATGGACCAATAATTGTACCTTGCGGTATGCCCTGCTTTAGTGATATTGTGTGCTACCTTTAATTTTAAAAGAACACTGTTCTCTGCCGTATAAAAAACGGCCTAATTAATTCTAACGGAGTACCTCCCACGCCATAAGTACTGTATCGAAAGCCTTAATTAAGTCTAGGAAGGTACCCTTAGGTATTTTTCTATCGTCGAATGCTTGATGTATGTTTTCTATTAAATCTAACAATGCATTCAGTGTAGATTTGCCAGTTACATATCCATAGTGACTACTACTAATAAATTTTATTAAGTAATAAATTTTGGAGATAATTGGAGTAATTGTAATCGGTCTGTAATTTTTAACGTCATCTAATTTTTTTGTGTAAAGGCACAACTTTAAAAAGTTTCTTTCGGAAATATACCAGTTGCGAATGATTGATTAATTAACTTTTCCAATATTAGGCAAATTAATTCAGTGATATTTTTAATAACATTTACATTTATTCCATATTATCTGTTGAACCAGAGTCTTTTAATGGTAGAATGATGTTTTTAATTTCTTGTTGTGTAACTGGTTCTAAAAAGAAATAATTCTGTGTGTTTATTTTAAGATTTAAGATTTGTATTATAATCTTCCTTATTGTATGTCAGATTGTGATTTATATCATTAACCGCGTTTATAAAATAGTTTTGGATATCATTTGTATTTTTGTTTTTGGTTTTGATATAAAATTACTCCTACATGTTTTATTGATAGTTTTCCATTTTTTTTTTGGTATATCTAAAGAATTTTGTATTTCATTTTCGATCGTCGAGACCCTATTTGGTTATTGCAAACAATTAGCGAAACAATTGAAATTTAAATTTGAATTTAAGTGTTTATGATATTTTAATATTAACTGAAGTTTGGTATATTTATAGATGAGATAAAATTCTGGATGAAGGAATTAAGGTTAGTAATATTCTAATTACCGTGAAAAATAATTTTAAATGATCATTTATTTTTGGAAATTATACTCTAAGCATTTATTTCTTTGAAATTTAAAAAAAATCATCGACGAGTGTGGAGGTTTATATATATATACATTCTACATCGTCTCTTAAAACATATTATAGAAGTCAAGAAAATATTTTAGCGTGCAATTTAGTTTTATCATATTTGGTAACTCTAATCTTTCGGAAATAAAATGAAACAATATTTGCAGTAACTTGAATAGACGAATTTAGTTAGGATGTTGCAAATTACAAAAACTTATTCAACTGAATTAAAATTTAGAGACGTTAGTATTGATATTGACTTAAATGTTTTTCAATTTTCTAATTTTATCTTTGTCGTATAATTTGAATAATACAAATTATTTTTTGTAGCATATTCGAGAATTCAAGCCTGCAAAATGTACTCAATATTATTACTGATTTGTTAAATTATTTTATGATTAATTTTATATTACAGGTCTTTTTCGAATGAACAATCCAAGACGAAAATATATATTTATTACTACTTAGCAATTTAGAGCAGTAGATTTCAGGCAGAGAGTTTAATGTGTTTTTTTCCCTCTCAAAAATATTTTTTTGCATTAGTAAATTGTCTTCAGTCCTGATGTTATGTCGAACTACATCTTGCAAAATTGTATATATTTTTAATCTATCTATATTTCAATAATTCAAAACATATTATTTCTAAATCTGCAGCAGTTATTTATTTATTTATTTATTTTCTTGTTTTAATTCTGTGCTAACATAAAAACCTAATACGTACAAAAATAATACAAATAATATTCATCCAAGATTTAGAATGCACGAGAATTGGGCAGAGTTCTTCCTAGATCATCTTCAACTCGTACCCTACTTCTCCTGCTGACGCTGCTGTCGTACAGGAACTCATCAGAAACCATTGAACCATATTTAGGTTTATTTTTGCCAAATATTTAGGCATTTTTGTCCCTAATGTTGGAATTATATGACAACTTGACGAAAGAAGTCTTATCAAGTAAGGAGAATGTATTATCATAAGTAATTAATATCGCTTATAGCTCTAAATTGATATTTTTAAATATATATCACATGTGCAAATTTTTCACAAACATTTGATAGAATTTATATTAATTTATATTAATTAAACATTCAATATAATATTTCTAAATCTTTGAACCTATTTTTTAAATATTATTTATTAACTAAAAATCAGATAGTATTAATGTTTTATTTTTGAGCGTTATTACGAAGATTATTTTTAGGAAACGTATCATTTCATAAGAAAGTAAAATGTTGGATAGCATATTAGTTTATTGTTTAAGATGTGAGATATTTTCTTTTATTTAATTCTTTTTATATATACGTTCATGAAGTATTGTTTTTGATCAGTATATCTTTCATATTGTATTGTCAAGTATTTTCTGTCTTTCTTACCTTAATCTTTATTATTTTGGTATTGTAAATTTTCAAGACCAAAAATTAACTAAATGTGTAATAGAAACCACGGTTTGAAATTAATTCGTGCAATTTTCTAATACTTATTTTAAATATAAACCTAAATTTGAGATGCATGATTAGTAAACAAGGTATCACGTTATCAAATAATAATTGGCCAACCGACATATTTTAATTTAATTTTGCTTTAGTTGCCTTACCTAATACTATAGAATATCGATTAAAATAAAAATATCAAAACATAAAAATTTTGTGCACCTTAAGGTCGAATAAATTCATGAGTACAAATAACTAGATTATTAATATAAATTTCACTTTTGCCACAAAATGTTACATACGATAAGAATTCAAATATGACAATATTATTACAAATGCACGTGTTTTAAATGTTAGCATTATTTTTATGTCATAGGGCACACAGAAAAAAAAACATAGGCATATTAAGCCATAACTTAATTATTTTAATTGACAAAAACTAAATTGATTTTGTATCTAAAGGAAAGACTGTAAATATTACCACATGATAAAAAAGACAACGTTGACATAATTCATTAATCTGGGAATTTGGCAGACCATTTATACAAAGGATTATTTTTGCGATGTTATATGGATAATTTTTAGCATGCTTTATATTTATTTATTTATTTTTTTATTCACATTTTAAAAAGATAATATTTACATAAATAAAATTTGCTAGATAGACAATATAATAAAAAAAATATAAATCGGAATTAAAATGGATTGGGTATACCAGTTTTAAAGCTTGTTGTTTTTGTTTTTTAAAAAGGGTGTTCAATATTAGTTTTTGAGGAAAGCAATTGTTGTTTGCAATTATTAAAATTCTATTAAATTCGTCATTGAAATTTTTAGATGAAAGGGAAACTGTTATAAGCCTATGTAACATTGAATGATATGCTGCAAGTTCCATTTTAATTCCGATCAAAATAGTAAATATTGTTCATTAACATTTAACGGTCCCCGATCAATTGCCATCAGTAAAAAACTTAAATCTTTTAATTTAACTACGTCTTTCAGAACAACCAACTCACTTAGTAAATTTATAAATAATGCCAAAGATAAATCTGATAAATTGACGAACTCGGGCGTATATTTGTTGAAGTGTGATTGCCCTAAGGTATACGTTGGACAAACTGGACGAAGCTTTCCAGACCGCATTCAAGAACATAAAAAATGCTTCCAATTCCAGAAAACTGCTTCTACCTACGCTAATCATTTAATCGAATACCAGCATACCTTTAATAATAATTTTGAAATTTTGCACGTTTGTAATAAAAGTAGAAAGTTAAATTTGTTGGAAGAACTAGAAATTAATAAATATAATAAAAAAGGTATTCTATTAAATGATCAAATAGAAGTTAATAATTCTCCTTTAATAAATATGTAAATTATCAAATATTTTGCCCTTCTGTATAAACCCAACCCCCCCCTTCCTCCCATAGTTCTAATGGTATATAGCTTTTACCTGTAATTTGTTAAATTATTATTCATCTGCCTGATGAAGCCACTGTGTGGCGAAACATGTTGCAGTGTTCAACAATAAATGTGAAATCCTCCCAAATGTGTTGTTTTATTTCAATCAATTAGTTTAAACTAACAATTTTTTTTCTGTTGCTTAAGAAGCTAGACAGCCACTTCGTAACTGGAATACTGAATCTAAGTGTTTAAGTTTGCATATAATGATGGTATGGGAAACATGATCAAAGGCCTTTGTGAAATCGTTATAGATTGAGTCAACCGATTTTCCATCCTTAATTGCCTCTAACAAAAATTGCTGATATAAAATCAAATTTGTTAAAGTTGATCTACCTCCTTAATAGCCATGTTGCTCATTACAAACATGTTTACATCAACTCATCAGCTGTTAATTTATTAAATAATTTAGGTATAACTGATGGTATATCTATATCTCTATAATTAGCAGGGGAATATACCTCATTCTAAAAACTGTACATGAGTAGATCGGTTATCATCAGAATTTATTGAATTTGCTTCTATGCTTCAAATCGCTTTTGATAAGTTAAAGTCTCCACACATAAGATATTTATGATAAGTATACTGGTTAAATTGTTATTACACGCGCAATACGGTTGAAACGTCATTAAATTGGATACAGGAGGAATATAATTCGCAGATATAATTAAATCAAATCCAACTTGAACAATTACCGTCTCTACTGTGGTAAGCTGTATGATAGTGCTTTTTAAGTGTGATGGACTGCAACTAATACACCTCTTCGGCGAATTTTAGTGCTTGAAACTGACGATTCATCACATATAAATATTGAAATCTGATCTATGAAGATCTAACTCACTATTCTTGATTGTTTAGTCTGCACTAAAATTATGCATAAATTGATATTAAAACTAATATGGATTTATGAGTGATAGATCAGCTGACATGAATCTTTTTTTATATATTAACTTTATATTGCAATCTTTTGAAGAGGGGGCTGAAGTTCATTCAGTATATATGAACTTTAGTAAGGTATTTGATAAGGTAAACATTGAACTTTTGTTAGATAAACTTGAAAAGTATGGTATTTGTGGTTCCTTCCTTTAATGGCTCGGATCCTATTTAAAGAATCGCACTCAGCAAGTTCGCATTAATGGTTTTTTTATCAGATCCATTTTTCGCAACATCTGGTGTCCCTCAAGGGTCTCACTTAGGTCCCCTTTTGTTTAATATTTTTATAAACGATATATCTGTTGGAATAAGATCGCCTCTATTACTATTTGCAGATGACGTTAAAATATTCAAGAAAATTTCCTCTAATATTGACTCTGCAATACTTCAAAAAGATTTGGATACTATAAATACTTGGTGTGTCATTAATGATATGACATTAAATATAGACAAATGCCACGTAATGTTGTTCTATCGGAAAGTAAATAGTTCCCCTGTCATTTACAATTTAGATAATAATAACCTAGATCATATAGACACGATTAAAGATCTAGGCGGATATTTGGATAAAAAGCCTTCGTTCTCTTATCATATAGAAACCGAAATAACTAAAGCCAATAAAATGCTTGGCTTTCCTAAACGCATAACAAAGGATTTTACAAATGTACGTAGCTTAACTATTTTATTTGTCACATTAGTGCCCTCAGTTTTAGAATATTGCAGTATTATTTGCTCACCACATTTTAGACGTTTTGTCGACAGGCTGGAAATGGTACAAATTAAAATTTTTAAATATCTAAGACATAAATTGTACACTCAAGGTATAATTTTAAATTTAGATCATGTAGGGGATTTTGTCAACTTAATTAGCCTTGCAAAACGGCGACAATTTTATGACCTATGTTTTACTTTTAAGGTTATTAACAATCTAATTACTTCTGGAGATTGCCTCGAATGTTTTTCTTTTAGTGTGCCTAGTTATAACACTAGATATTGTCCACTATTATATATTCCATATAGTCGCACATTATATATGTTATTAAGTCCACTTGTGAGGATGTCGAATACAGTCAATAAATACTGTGATATTCTCGATTTTAATTGTCCGTCTTTAGCACAGTTCAAACTAAAAGCGCGTCGTGCTATATGTTAAACTTAATTTAGTTTTAATTTTAGTTTTAATGTATTATTTACTTGTAAAATGTTTGTATGACGTCAATATACGTAAATAAATAAATATTGACATGCGAATGTTTTCTTAATGAATTATGTTACATATATATATATATATATATATATATATATATATATATATATATATAAATTATATTTTTCGGGTTGGTTTTGGTGTTTTTAAAAACTTTTATTTTTTCTTGACGCGAATAATTTTGATTTATTTGAATATTACATAACTTATAACGACGAACAATATAATATAATAATAATAATGATTTAACGGATAATATAATAATGCTAATAATTAATACAATAATGATATGCGCTCGTGGCTTGCGGTCCTATTTATAATAATATGGAATGATAACTAAGCAAAATGACATCTGGTGTTATTGCGGATGAAAATGGAGTGTTAGCAAATACCTATAAAATGATGCAATAATAATTAAATATATTTCTTAATAATTAAAACAATTAATAAATAACAAAAGATTGTCTTATTGTAGCCGCCAGGTTACTCCTACCCCCTTAGATTCGACACACTCCGGGTGGAGAATTTGGGGATTTGTCCATGGAGGCAACGCGCCGAAGTTTCTTCTTTAAAAATTTGATTCCTAAAATTAGGGCACAAATTAACACTAACACATATAACGAGAGTGTCCACGCACTGGGGCTTAAGGGTATAACTGTTTCTGTAATTTGG
>CAXAKX010000934.1:0-39471 GCA_963969525.1 Ontholestes murinus
GTGGATAGGAGCGTGACCGAGAAATCGGCCAGTAGTAGCTGGCATAGGGTCGGGCAGGTGGGTCACCCCCGCATGACCTGCCTAAACCAGCTGCCGCGAACCTAGGGCTGTATGGCACAGGGTTAAGTGTCGCGAACGATTCCGTTGGGACACCGGGCATCCTCCCAACGTAGTGAGCCTTCTGTGCGTATCGGGGCACTGCGCACAGCGACCAGTTATTTCCTCCGTACTCGAGGGAACAACAATGGACCACCAAACAAAAACAGAAACTACCATAGGAGGCTCTTCGGAGAACCCTACCTTCCCTGGTGCCGCCACGGCTGAACCTGAACGACCTAAACAGCGTTAGGGGGCGGCTAGACGACGCCAGAGGAGAGAGAAACTCGACCAGAGGGCAGGGACGCCTAAGCGTAACCTACCTCAGGGAGAGCAAGCGTTAGGGGAGGGGTCGCACCCGCGACGCCCTGCACCAGCGTCAGCACCCGGCTCGTCAGGGACGTAGAAGCGAAACCTGTCGAGGTACAGCACACCCCCGGGACTCCAAAAGAGACCGGCAAAAACCCCGAGAGGGGGCGAAAGGCCTCTGGCAAAGAGAACCTTCAGTGACACACTGACGGGAATAGCGCTCGCTATAATACCGAAAGGATACCCAGAGACGAGTATAAATGCAGAGGAAGCCGAGCCTATCAAAGCATCGATAATCCAAAGCATTGATGCTACGGTGAAAGGACAAGCCTCACCGAAATTTCAGGAATGCACCCATAAAGGGGGATTCCTGAGAATAGTATGCTCTGACCTTCCAACCGGGACATGGCTCGAGAGCATAGCCAAGGAGAAGAATCTCCTGGGAACGAAAAGGAACTTCAGATCATTGATTTGAAGGACCTACCGGAACCCAGGAGAGTACTAACGTGGGCTCCAGGACCACCAATAGAGGCAACCACCTTCCTCAAAAGAATATTGGTGCAGAACAACGTAAGCACCGATACCTGGAGAGTAGTCAACCAAAAACCGGACCCCAAGGGAACTCAGTACATCATGCTTATGGACAAAGTCTCTTGGGGGAAGGTGAGCGAAGGGAAGAAGTTGCACTTCGGCCTTTCAACCATCACCCTCAGGGCGCTGGCGGCAAAAACCATCGGCAGACCTGAGGAGACCGAAGAGGTAGCAATGGAAGGAATTCCAGTGCCCGGAGAGGGAGCAATGGACGACAGTCCATTGTCCGAATCGCCGTAGAGTAAGTAATGTTCAAATTACTACAGATTAATATACACCACTGTAAGGCGGCATCTGCTGCCCTCAGCGCATATATCCTAAGAGAAAATGTTGACATTGCACTTGTACAAGAGCCATGGCTTCAAAAGGGAATAGTAAAGGGGTTAAACATACAGGGCAGGCGACTGATGCCTGCTACAAAAGGGGATAGCAATGTTGAGGAAACCACTATATGATATCCTCAGAGCAAGCCTTGCCCTTTCATACATCCCAAGCAGCTGGCGGACTGTAAAGGTGGTATTCATACCTAAGCCAGGGCGTGATTCATATGCCCAGGCTAAAGTAGACAGGCACATACGGGAAGGAGTTTTAAAGGACTCGCCACTACACCGTCAACAATATGCCTACCAAGCGGGAAAGTCATGCGAGCTAGCAATCCACCAGCTACTGAGCAGATGCGAAAGGACCCTACAATGCAAAGACGTTGCGTTAGGGGCCTTTCTGGATATTGAAGGGGCGTTTGACAACACAACTTTCAGCTCCATAGCAACAGCAATGGAGAAAAGAGGAATTAACCCGCAAGTCCGACAATGGGTAAACAAGATGCTCAGAAGCCGGACTGTGACGACTACCCTATATGGAAAAACAGCAGAAGCTTTAGTCGCTGGCGGGTGCCCGCAGGGAGGTGGTCTCTCGCCGCTCCTATGGTGCCTCGTCATGGACGACCTTCTGCTGCAGATGATCTGACCATTCTAGTAAGCGGGAAGTTTGGGACCACTGTATCAAACTTGATGCAGAAGGCACTAAATACCGTAGAAAGATAGTGCAGGAATGAAGGGTTAACTGTAAACCCGGTCAAAACGGCGATCGTCCCTTTTACTAGGCGAAGAAAAACCAATAACATAAAATCACTACGTATGTATGAAATGGAAGTTCCAATCAAAAATGAAGTAAAATATTTAGGGGTCATACTTGATACCAGATTGAACTTCAACTTCCACCTAGAGAGCATCAGCAAAAAGGCCATGAGAGGACTTTTTGCGACCCGAAAAATGGTAGGACGCACATGGGGACTGAGACCCAGTATGACCCAATGGCTATACACTGTGGTCATAAGACCTATAGTGACATACGCGGCGCTCGTTTGGGGAGAAAAGACCCAAACCAAAAGTGCAGCGGTAAAACTCGAAAGAGTGCAGTCAGGCGTGTCTGCTAATCACTGGGGCAATGAGCACAACGCCCACGGCAGCCATGGAACACATATTATCGCTACCACCACTACATTTATTTGTAATGATGAAAGCTAGACAGGAAGCCTATAGGATGCACATAAATGGACATACTTTAAATATGGGGCCATCAAGACCGGCAACATTTAAAGTACTAGAGAAGAAGAGACACTAACAATGAGGTCCGATTTCACCAAAATCGTACACCCATCCCGCAGATTTAAAACTATCATACCACAGCGGAGTGAATGGACAAATGGAACATACCCGGGAACGAGTAAAGGAACCATCTGGTACACAGACGGGGCCAAAAATACTAAAGGAACCGGGGCTGGAATCTATGGAGGCTGCAACCGGAGCAAACAATTCAAAGACAGGGGTGTCTGCTAATCACTGGGGCAATGAGGACAACGCCCACGGCAGCCATGGAACACATATTATCGCTACCACCACTACATTTATTTGTAATGTTGGAAGCTAGACAGGCAGCCTATAGGATGCACATAAATGGACATACTTTAAATATGGGGCCATCAAGACCGGCAACATTTAAAGTACTAGAGAAGAAGAGACACTAACAATGAGGTCCGATTTCACCAAAATCGTACACTCATCCCGCAGATTTAAAACGATCATACCACAGCGGAGTGAATGGACAAATGGAACATACCCGGGAACGAGTAAAGGAACCATCTGGTACACAGACGGGGCCAAAAATACTAAAGGAACCGGGGCTGGAATCTATGGAAGCTGCAACCGAAGCAAACAATTCGCGATTGCTCTGGGGAAGCATGCCTCTATCTTCCAGGCCGAAATAGCCGCCATTGACTGGTGTGCTCATCACTTAATGGAGTAGGGACTTAAAAAAGGACCAATTACCATTATGACAGATAGCCAGGTAGCCATAAAAGCGCTAGCCTCACCGATAGTGCAGTCCAGGCTGGTCATGACTTGCATAAACAGACTGGACGCACTGGCGACAACAAGAGAAACACAGCTAGTATGGATACCCAAGGACCAAAGAATTATTGGACACTTGGGAGCCGACTTGCTGCCTAAACAAGGAGCAGCAGGTGAATCCATAGGACCTGAACCCGCTTTCGGTATACCCCATGAAACCGGAAAGGAAATAATCCGACGCAATTTAGCAGAGGAGCGCAAAAAGGCAAGGCAAAACCAAAATGGAATGAGGCATACGAGACTCTTCCTAGATGGTCCGGTACCTGACAGCATGTTGAAGCTGTCTAGACTGAGCAGATTGAAACTAAGAAAAATCACAGGACTAGTCACTGGACACTGTGACCTGAACAAGCACATACATAGGATGGGCATTGAGAAAAGCCCCCTATGCCGTGGGTGTCTGGAAGAAGAGGAAACTCCCCAACACCTACTGTGCACTTGCGAAGCATATAAACAAGAACGCAAGTCGAAACTCGGGAAGCCCATGCTTCCTGTAGAACAGCTAATGATGTTACGTCTGTTTTTACCAAATTTGCGATGGTAATAGCACGTGTCCTGCTGACGGTCCTTGCTGCGGGCTCGTCGTTGACCTTGACTCTAGTGCAGCTCCGATATTCGATATTCTAGTTTCAGCACGGCTGCGCGTAGCTCGTTCACCTCGGTCAGACGTCATTGACTTGTGGCTGGAGCACATCGTACACCCGGTCAGCCTGGAGTAGAGGGTAGCGATATCTTCCGTGTTATTGACGGCTAAGATTCCTCGGGCGTTCTCGGACATTTGTTCTACAAATAAAGATCTGAGGACTTGGTTATTAATTGTCCTCCAGCGAGGTTACGCATTCGCTGCAGGCAACGCGACGACTTTGCATTACCGAAATTGGTGTTTGTGAGCAGGCGCACAGTGGTCGTTTGCCGCATTCTACATTCCACCAAAAAAGAAGTTCGAGGGCTTGGGAATTTTTATGGAAATATCAATAGAGTAATGTTAGTTAAGAGATAGTGTCATAAAACCCCCAACCCTCTTGATGTGGTTGTACTCCGCGCACTTCTCAGTCAGCATTCAACTATTGAATAACTCTTGTTTCTACGGTTTGATTTTATTGTAATATTATCGTGCCGTGTTGAGCATGCTTTTATAAAAGCATGGATAATTATCCTACTCCTATGTACATGTTATAGAAATTTTAGTTTTGTAAATAAAATGAGCCAAAAAAAAATTTGAATTACATTACCTATCCGCTAGAATAATTTAAATTACTGATATTCAAAGTAGTGAGATCCGTTTGGGTCCAGGCTAAAGTATTGTTTTATAAATAATATTACTAATTTGCGTCTTGACTGAGAAAAAAAATGGGTGCAGGAAACTGCAGGTTACGATTTTATTTATTTTTTTAGCTCGCCTATCATTCCAGCGCAAACCATTGTTTGATATATGGCGCACAGAAAACTCATTACAAGAAAACAATGCTGCAGTTTTTTTCATGTATTGCTAAGCAATTTATAATTAATAAAGAGACAGAAAATGAAAATTTGGAAAATTTACTTTAAAATAGATAGAAAAAATAATCTCGTCATCTCCCAACATTTAATTCTAATTTTTCGGAATGGATATAAAAGCAATAAGAATTTACATTTAAAAATACATCATCCGAGCCAGGTTCATCGACTAGTAAAGGCAGATTACCATATATTTCTTGGTTTTGTTGTCCCGTTCGAAGAAAAGGGAAATAAAACCTTTACTGAAAACATATTCACAAGAAGAATTATCATTTGCAACTCAAAGTAGCTTGCGATCATCTGGCCGTAGAGACAGTGCAAACATTTTAAGATAAGTTGCTGACTATTCACCCACAAGGGCAACAGGGATTAAAAAGGCGTGGAAGACTTTTCCGAGGCAACGTAAAAAATTTCTCCTCAGGAAGCGATTGATTTATACAAGGTGCGGCAAAACAGACAGTGCAGTTTGGTACGCCCAGTACATCCCGTGTGGTGGGGGTACCTATCTGAGAGGGATCTCATTGTGTTGGGGGGTCGTGCCGTTTTTAGTCGTTACCATGGTTTTCTGGAGAATATCGTGGTTCACAGTCCGCTCGTTTCTTGAAGATTGCTCTCTTACCGTAATTTAATCGCGAGTTGGGTGCGTACATTAGCAGAAACTGGTTCCACGCAAAGACGAAGGGGTTTAGGAAGACCCAGAACGGTAAGAGACCACTTCGCTCCCCAAAAGTGGTGTGCGATTTCCCAATTTGGGGTTTGCTCAATTTATGTTTTCATGTTGGAATTTTTTTTCAACCTCGATTGGAAGAACCGATGGAGGAAGCAGGAATTTGGTTTCAGCAGGACGGGACTACGGCCCATACTACTCGAGTTTCAATGACGAAACAGCGACAGGTATTCCCTGGGCACCTTGTTTCTCTGAGAGGTGATGTGGAGTGGCCCGCACGCTCCCCTGAACTGAGCATTTGCGACTTCTTCCTGTAGGGCTACCTGAACTTAGGGATCGAATTCGGGAGGAAACCGCGGTCATACCCGTCGAGATGTGCCAAAATGCGGTCGAAAATTTCAGAAATCGCCTTCATCAATGTATCGCTGCCGGGGGTCGTCATCTTCAATACTTAATGCATAAAACGGCATGATGTACCGCTCTTCAAAGCTGCACTGTCTGTTTTGCCGCACCCTGTATATAGATGGTAGATTCATAAAAAAAATCTTACCTATTAATTCAATCTGGTGCAAAAGTCCTAAATGCTGGTATCTATCCTAGTTATGGCTATATACTAAAAGCGAAACAAGCGTATTATACTGACGAAGATCAAATAAAAGTTACCGAAATATCCGCTGAGGTTTCATTGCAAGCTCTTGTACATAAAACTGTCACTAGATTATTGAAGTCTATAGAAGCTTTTGTAACTCAAAATTATAAAAAAATGGTCAGGAACTAGTTGTGATATATAAATGGGGCTGCGATGGAAGTTCGGGACATGCAATTTACAAACAAAGAAGCATTTTCCGAAGACCTCGGTACATCCAAAACCGACGCTTTTCTGTTTTCAACTTGCACACAAAACTTTACTCTTAAATGACCTATGCCTGCTTGTAACTAAATAACTAGTCCAAAAAAAGTTTTCCCTGACAACTAAAAAAAATCATGGTATAAATACATCGCAACACAAATGAACAGTTATTATCCAACGTTATAAATATATATATAAATAAGTGGAAGCGAATATAAATAAACTTACATAAATGATAGTGCGAGATTTTAAATGGTTAATGTATAAATGTGTGTAAAGATCACCACAGTAAATGATGAAAAATGTTACATTTGTACCTGGTGTGGGGTGTGAAAATTGAAACAAATATTACGAAAAGCATTATAACAATGCACATATTTAAAGGTTTGGATACGAGTAGAAAGAAGAGTATATTGCAGCAGAGACTCAAGCCAAAACTCTAAGAACAGAGTCATTGAGTGTTCTGGAACTTTTAGTTTTAGATATTTTAAATTATCCAGCATATTTCTGACGAATTTTGACAATTTTCTATCATTTTTTAATTGTAATTCTCTATTAATTATTAATTTTATGCAGCTAATATATGAATACTTAATCAAAATATCAAAAAATAAGGTAGTTATTAAATAAAACATATGTATTGAATAAGTTTTATTGTATTGATTACTATTTTGACTATTTATAGCCCTAACAGTAATAATTATAAAGTGTGTAAAAAAGGAACAGATTTCTGAAAACGAGAGCCACAAAAATCATTACAAAAAGAAAAACTAATCCAAACGCGGTAGAAATTATTCTATAGGAGCCAGGCTACTGAATGAACTCACTTAAATTATACTGAAAGGTAAAACTTAAATTTTAAATTTCTATAGCGTTCAAAACAAACGCTCGTAAGTCTTATATACAGATTATTTTCAGTTTTGTGCTAGTGTCAATTTATAGTTTCCCTCGTTAATACTAAAACCTGGAGAATAAAATGGGCAATAAAACGTTAACCAATGCAAATTGACAATTGACATTATTTCCTTTTTTGAGTACTGGAATATTATATGCATTCACAAGGATACAGCGTGACTTACTTATTTATTTGAATCACGTAAACGCGTAGTGTAATCACTAAAACACTGTAACTGCACTTTTTTTGATTAATTTAATTAGAAAGTTTAATCTAATATTATGCCTTTAATTAAGCCTAATTTTAGATCGAATGAGCTATCAGTGCAGTTACAACGGCGATAAATTTTATAAATAAGTTTGTAATATCATAGTGAAGCATCAAGTTAATTAGTTTTTAAGATGGTGGCATTATTGGTTGTGTCTGTTATTCGTTCTAGGTCCGTTATTCCTATTCCTATTAGGTCGGTTGTTGTAGCCATTGTTGTTTGCAAAGAAAGGTTGATGATGTTGCTGCTGCTGCTGTTGAGCGTTATTATTGACACGTTGTGGTAGTGCCTGTTGTTGCCTATGTCCACGTTGTCTGTTCAGGTCATCATGCGAGTCTGGTATATGCTCACCAATGCCATTGTTCGTTTGAGATGGCACCATTTGTTGAGTTGGTGGTTGTTGTTGAGGCTGTTGTGGAATTATCGGCTGAGGCTGTTGTAGTGGGGGCTGTTGGGGTTGCGGTTGTGGAGTATTTGGAAATTGCTGGAAATGAGGAGGCATCGGAATAGGTGGAGGAGGAGCTGACACGTATGTCTGGTTCGTAAATGTTTGAGAAGGAATTTGTTCAGGTGGTGTGTCCAGCTCAGAATCCTAGAAAATAAAAAAATATTAAAAATTGTTTGGCCCTTCACTAAGTAATTAAAAACGTTTGATACATATGATTGAGAAAAAAATAGACAGCTTGCACATTCTAATAAAAAAGTTAAGAGTTGTAAAGAAACTTAAAGTCAATCATTGATTGAAATAATAACACTTTACTACTAGTCCATTTCAATCAATGAACTAAGCATTTATTTCATAACTACATAGGAAAGAACAAAATAAAGTGTCATTTCAAATAATAAAAAAAAATGTCTTCATATTAATTATTTTAAGATATATACAGTATATTAAATACTAAATATATTTGGTTTTAATTATCTCTAAATTATTTTTTCAATGGTAAGATATAACAATAAAATACCTGAATAAAATAAAAGCTTCCATTTCCTATAACCTCGCTAATGGGCCGAGGCTGTGGTGGAGGTGGAGCCTGCGGGTAGTACATTTGTTCTGGTCCAATCTGCTGCATAGGAACTGGCTCCATCTGGGGAGGAGGTTGCTGAGGTTGTTGCTGCTGCAGAGGCTCAACCACAGGCGCCATCGGTGGTTGCCTGGTATCTATTGTCATGCTTTCAATAGCTTGAACTGGAATTGGGTCAACTTGGTTTACAGGAGGCATAGGAGCAGATTCTCCTTCAATAGCTACACATTCCTCCACATAAGGTTCAATAGCTTGATCTAGATAACCACTCTCATGGATTTTTCCAATTACTTCCTTGATTTGGCTATAGGTTCCCCCAAATGCCTCCTTTGGCTTTCCATCTACAACAGCTAATAGGTGCTCTGCAGATGCTTGAACCTGTTGTGTAAAAGCTGTTGGATCTCCTGCTTCATGTTTAGGGGTCACCCCAGTGTAAAGATCATCTAATAACCTGTAAATAATAAATATGAAAATTGAAATTTTGTACTTTTATATTTTTTTAAACTGCATGTACCTATGCTATGATTCTATAAGGGAGATCAAGTCAAGACCTTTTCAAATAGCCGGGAAATACGATATGCATTGTTTCTAGGCTCTAAAGTAGCTTATAAACAATGGACTAAGAGAAATAGTTTGGATGTGGAGGAACAGCTGAAGTCAAAAAACGTGTTTAAATTAGAAAATGGGAAAAAAATATTTAGGATTGGGACAGAAAATAAATGGCTATGAATTTTAAATTATATTTTTATAATTAAAATATCTCGCTTTAAAATAATTGTGATGTACTATGAATAGATGATTTAAATGTATTTTTTAATATCTACAAAATTGCTCTATGTTTTTTGTTAAAATAACCTGGAGAGAAAATAATTCCACATTTATAAAAATATTTGTCGCGTTTGTACCCTATACAAGTAGTAGAGAGGATCCAATATATTCAAAGTTTTGCAATTTAAAACTGAATAGAATAATATTTAATTAATAGTGAGAAAAATAAATTTTCTTTATGAGCATTTCTGCACTTATGTTTTACATTTTACTGTAAAAACTCCAGCTAACAGTTAAAACAACTATTCCCCGTACTAAAGCACCGCCAGGCATTGAATGACATAACTGTTAGCTGTCGTTACATGTCTGAAATAATATTCAGCACGATGTAACAATTTTTGTGGTGTTATCATTTTTTAACTGCTCCTCGAAAAGGTTATGCAATGACAATCTGCAGACACATGTTTCGCTGTATCACAGCTCATCAGTGCAGCTATGTCATAACTGCGCGCGTCCTTTCTGGTGAAAGGCCGTCGCGAGAATGAATCAATTCCAAATAGAATTGATCCATTGCCGATGTTGAATATTATTTCAGACATGTAACGACAGCTAACATTCAATTCTTGGCGGTGCTTTAGTACGGGGAGTAGTTGTTTTAACTGACAAATTAATAATTCTTCTTGACCATTTATTTGGCATAATTTTCTTACATTATATTATACACTTGCAATTCACTACACATGTTTTGCTCTCACCCTAAAATAAAACCCCCTTCACCCTTTACAACTGACCTCCACCTAGCTACACTTCCCTTTCCTAAATTGCACTAACTGCTTGCACACATTAATTTCACTGCCACTTTCATCCAGACATATCTGCCTAACTCTCTATTACCCCCTCCTGTCTATCTTCATCACACTCATTCATCCAATATTCCCACTCAACTTTTCCTTCTTCACAACAGTTACATCTCATATATTTCTCTCCCATCCATCCCTTTTTTCACTTCCACATCTAAATCTTGCCAGCAACTGGATTTCTTCAAACTTAAAACTTTTTGAAGTCTACTGCTCTAGCACCAGTAGTGCAAACACTTGCAATTCTTGGTAGTTCAGGTTGTAGCTACTTTTCTGAATTTTAGCCTGCCTCTCCTGCAACTCAATTTCCCATAACCTTTTTGCCACCTCGCTCTCTATCGTCTCCCCCTGTGCCACCTTCTCCTCAAAAGCAACTGCTGACCACCCCGCCTTGACATATAACTTGCTACCCTAATTCATGCAAGCAAGGGAACGAGGAAAGAGAAAAAGAGGAGACCCAGAAAATTTTGGAGAGGAGAAAGAAGTAAGAAAAGCAGCCAAAATCTGAGAGATTCGATGGGATAAGATAAAAACACTAACCAGAAACAAAGAAGAACGGAAAGAAAAATGGAAAAACTAACACAATAATAAAAACAAATGACCATGACCACTCACTCCTCAAATTTCTGCTTCATACAATAATATCAACCTCACACATGCATCTCACCATGCCATACCTACATTGCTACATTCCTACCATATACCCCGCATAGGCTCCATTACCACTCTTACTTTCTTGCAAATATACTCATCATGACGTACATTCGTCCCAGTTACACTGAATATATACCCAAGATACTTGATTTCTTTCACTCGCTCAATCTGTTCACCCGACCAGTACAATTTTTCTTCCTTCCGTCTCCTTTTAAAGTACCCTTCCAATCTCCTCTTCACCTCTTTCATTTCACTCGCCGTTTTCGCCAACACTACCACATCGTCTGATTTCTATATCTTCATGCATTTTGAATTAATAGACAATAATCCTGTTATATAATAAAGGGTTAATATACAAAACAACATATAAATAAAAATATGAATTGTAAATTCATTTAAGAACAGGGTACAAACTATTACACACTCGATGTTTGTTTTTTTAGGTTTCGTGAATTGTATATCAATATAACAAGTTGTTATTTATATTGTGCCAAGCAGTAGCAAATAATGTGTGAAGAAAGGATACAACATTGTTATTTATTTTACTCATTGTTTAAATTTTTGCTAACTGCAGTCACTAATAAAATAAAAAGTGTGATATTACTTATTTTTATTTAAGTATACAACGTGTCCACGTAAGTGCGCAACAAATGGGAAACTTTTTTATTATTAATTTCTCAGAAAATTTTATTCTTTATAAAAGTTGGTGCTTGATCTTAAACATACAAAAAAGGCAAAACAAATGACATACGGTTTTTTGTTCTTCTGTTAAAATCTCTGATTACATTTTCAAGAATATTGGAATGATTATTTAAATATTTTATACCATTTCTAATTTTATTTTCCAAATCCTCTAAATTTCAAAAAGGCCTTTCGGAATAAACTATGTTTTGAACCACCCCCATTAAAGTAATCAAGTGGATTTAGATCGGGTGAGCGAGCAGGCCATGGAAATCTTGAATGTCTTTCAATCCATTTCTCATTAAATTGTTCATTTAAATATTCAACCCAGGTACCCATCCTGCATAAACCAGAGAATTTCTTGTTGCCAATGGTAACGTCAAATTCATTGTACAATTTTATATTTAAAAATTCTAAATATCTTTCTGAATTTAAACTCTGTCGAAATATGTAGGGCCCTATAATATTTCACACCAAACATTTATTTTTCGAGAATATTGATTTTTTCAGATAATTCAGAATGCTGGATTTTTTGTTGACCACCAACGACAGTTTTGTAGTAAATGTAGCTTCATCCATCAACAGGATCTTCTTAAGAAATGTAGTATCAATTTCTATTTCACCTTATACCATGAAACAAAATTCAGAAAAATTATCGCAATCATGTTCTTGCAGTTTCAACATATCTTGATTAAAATGCTTTAAACTTTTTTGCCGTTAGTACCTTATGTACTGTTGATTTTCCCAATCCTAAACTTCTAGGGCCTTTTTTTAACAGATTTAAGGATATTTAACCACGCTTTGCAAGATGTCCAATGAATTCTCCATATTTCTCACACTTATGAGTAATTGATTCTCTTTTGAGGCGCCTGTCGTTAAAAATATCAGCTGCTTCTCTGCAGGTTTTATAGTTATTACATTAGCACCAACTCTGCTCTGTCTTGTAAAGTTAATCGCTCTGCCATAATTTAGGAGACAACAACTCTTAATAAATTATTAATTAATTATTTATTAATGATAAATATTAATGACAGATACGTCAAAACTAAGAATACTTGATAAAATTCGCTTAAAAAGTGCAAAAGTTATAAAAATTGTTCAATATCTTGCTAATATAGCGTCGAATTTCATTTGTTTTGACTTTTTTGTATGTTTAAGATCAAGCACCAACTTTTATAAAGAATAAAATTTTCTGAGAAATTAATAATAAAAAAATTTCCCATTTGTTGCATACTTACGTGGACACGTTGTATATTAATATTCAGATTTATTAGTACACCATTTATAATTTTGGAGATAATATTCTCTTTATTTGCTTTCATAGAATATTAATACATTTGACAGCTTTAATATTGTAACAAAAACACCTCTTGTTAATGTATGTATGTAATATGTAACTAAACGTTTTTATCTAGCAGAAACATAAATCCAATTGTTAATTTTAAATTTGTGTAATGTAAAGGTTTAAATAATCTTTAAAAGTTAATACTTACTTGAGATCCGATTGTGTTAACGTGGCAGCACCATTACGTCCATTCAAAAAATCCTCCCTAATCATATCTTGACCCATATTTGCAAGTGCATCTTGTACCAATAAAACTTCTCTAACCTAAAAATTGAGTTACACCCATAAATCTAAGAAAAATACACTTTAACAGTTTAAATTATAATGTTGCTTATACAAAAATTAGTTTTATGAATGGTAAAAAAACCTGTGCAACTTTATTTAGTTAATTCAAATGTTAAATGAATTTTGTTGATTTGCCTAGATTAATTTATTGTTACATAATGTGAATATTATATTTTGTAAAATGCAGGTTGTAGGCGCATACAGTTGCACCCAATCTAGTGATAGTGCAACATCATTACCCTGGATCCACAAATGGGTGGTTGATTGGTGATTTGCACATGGCAGAAGGACCACATGGTTTATAGCCAAATAAAAAGACTATATTTTATATTAATATTCAAACCTTTGTGAGTTCAGCTTGGCTCCTTGCAATTGCCTCTTTCCTTGCTTTCTTTTTTTCATCTTTTTCGGATACCACTGCGATACTTAGGAACTGTTTACACAGGTCACGTGCAAATTCCAATGTCTGAACCACCTCATCATATTTGGCAACAGCCGTCTTCTGGTCCTGATTAAGATCTTTTCCTGATCTTTGTAGATCTCTATACGATTCTAATTTTGACTGAAAACAAAATAATTGTTAAATAAATGTAATCTTTCCAAAAATGAGTGTCTGTGAGTGCTGTATCTTATAAACTGCTAAATATTCTAGATTGATAATTGAAACTTAAGCTCTTATTCTTCAGTGGAAGATCAGAAAAGCATTTGGCAAATTTTTTTAGTTTACTTGAAGCCTTTTTGTTTTTGCTAATTTTATTAAAATAACAAAAAAGTTTACAAGGCTTTTAAAATATAAGTTATGAATTATACGAAACTGAACTTTTATTTAAACAAAATTTTCATAAATTAATAATTTTATAGAATGATAAAATGAGTAAGTTATAAAGCATAGCTTTTTTTTCATATGAGCCATTATTTTTGTATATATGATGGGGTTAAGGTATGAATGAATTTAAAAATATTGGAAATGGTTAACTAATTCAGGTGATTCTTGTAAGACTACAATTTTGTAAAACTATGAACTCTAATAATTTTTATATTATAAAAATTGTTACAAAATGTATAGGATATTTTATGGTCAAAATGAACATATTCTACTTTCAATAATAAGATATTATTTAAAAAAATAACATTAGAAAAATTTCAGAATTGACTTGGTAGAAAATAATAATAAATATAAAACAATTTAAACATTTAAGTGTAGGAACAGTACTTCTCTACAGACAGCTTTGTGAAATACTCATAGTAAATAAACTCATCATATCACTATATTTCTCTTTTGATATAGATGTTGAAGTTTAATGTAGTGATCCCATATAAACATTGCCGAGATTTTTGGGTTTGCCATGTTTTCCAATTAAAAAAAATACTAGGTAAAGAATTGATAAAAACTTGGTTTGTTTCACTAATTTAGAGAAATTAACCGACAATTATTTACCTATTATTTCATAATGTTTCACCAAGAGATAAGTAGAAAATTATTCAAGAAAAAATAAATAAATATTAAAGATCATTTCTTGTATGCTTAGTGCTTGAGGTACTTACTTCTAAAACCAGTATTCATAGCATTATTGAAAAAGAATTACGCTAATTATATCATATTCAACCAGTGCAGAATATATTATTATAAGAAAATTCTATTTACTGATGTGAGGTTAACAAATTTACATAACGAACATATTTATGCAGATAAAAATCCCCATGGTATAAACGACAAAACCAATGTGAATTTAGAATCAATGTTTGGGTAGGATTAATAGGAAATTTCGTCAATGGTCCCGTTATTTTACCTAAATTGGGAAATTTATTTAAACTTTCTACAAAATAGTTTTATTGATTTAATTGAGATATTTGGTTTCTACATGATAGAGGACTGCCACGTTTTCAATTAAATGTTAAAACTACCTATGGGTTATAGGTTGAACCATGTACTTAGTAGGGAGTTTTACAGTTAACTTACAATAGATTTAGTAATGGCAAATTATTAACATCAGTTTGTTCATTATTTAACCTTTATTTAATTCTGAAATTATGTCAAAGATATAAAAGACAGATTAAAATATTACATTTATACACATGAATATGTGTTGGTGTCCAGGTGAGCATTTGGATAAGTGACCATTAGCATTCGTCGTTGGAATATAATTAATGGTATCTTATGGTAATTCACATTAAAAATAAATACACAAAATAAATATAGTCAAGCAGCCGATAGCTGACTGTGACTAATGCATTTTCGTACCAAGAACCATATAGCAATTTACATCTATCTCGTTTTATCATCATCCTAGGATGACCAGGACATAATGAAATGAAAGACGGAATGTGTTTCTGATTCCTCCAATATAGAACGTTGAGTCACAGTCAACTCTCGGTGGCTCGACTATAAGCATGTATCTACTCTATATAACCATAACAAAAAACTAAGATATAATACTTACTCAATGCTTTTGCTACAGATAATATTAAATTGATGAGACAGATATATGATGAAACATGTTGAAATAAAACAACACTGCAACATGTTTCAACCTACAGTCGCTTCATTTGGCGGTGTACTGTGTGATGAAACATGTTGCAGTGTTCAAAAATAAATGTGAAACCCTCTCAACTGTGATGTTTTGGTTCAAAGACAATATAACTTATAACTGTTAAAACAAAATTGTTGTTAGGACTCTTTTCACATGAAGTACCCTTTATACTTAAACAATATTTAGAAATACCGAAACACAAATATAAACAATATTGTGGTGAGAAAGCAACCCAAGTGTTTGACAATTGAAAAAGTCTTGATAGATGTACTAAAATCTACACCTACATTTATATAGTTAGTACAATGTTTGATAAATTGGTATAAGAAATTTCTAGAAGGAATAATAATAATTTGTTTATATTTAAATAATGGACACTTTCCCTTGGACAAGTGTTTTTTAGCAATGAAAATAATTTCTGATGTGCGGTAATTAACTGAATAGCAGCGAAATTAGGTCCACGCAATGGCGGAAAACCTGGTTTTGCCGAGAAACTGTCTGCCATGTTTTTATCTTTGGCTTCGGTGTTGGACACTCACCTTCCTCTTTTCTAGGTTCCTGATCTTGTGTTCAATAATCGTTATCCCCTGCCGCAGAGGCGAGGAGTTGGCGTTGTCCGTCAAGGCATTATCCGAAGCGATTTGCTTCTCTATTTTGACGTTAGCCGCCGACGGCATTTCTATTGTCTGATTTTCACGTGTTGTGGTCGACTTTAGGCTGGCTCTACACTCGCACACAAAGTCCGCGCGTATCTTCTTGTACGAAGGACTACAATTGCAAGGAAAGTTTCATCAAGAAGGACAAATTCAGAATTGACAGCGTAAGAATCGTGTACTATCAAAAAAAACGCCGACAAAAGGCGGAAATGTCAAATGCTCGACGGGATGCGGATATCCAACGGGCGAGTCATTTGGCGGCAAATTCAAGATAGTTTTAATTTTAATTTTCTCAAATTCATTCTATTTGAATTAAATAAAAGATTTTTAATTTCTGAAATACTTTTTTTAAAATATTAAATTTAGATGGATAAACTTTTTATCTTGTTTTTGGTTTATTAAATTTTAATTGTTAATATTAATAAACAATATATGCAACCATATTTCCATAAAATACATAATAGCCAATTACGGCTTTCAATTTACCACCTGAACGAAAATAAAGATGTTTTTTTAAAACGAAATTATTATTAATGTTCAATTGTTGCAAAGTTAATACACATTTTTTAAATTAATTTAAGGAAACGGTTTTTGCGGCCCGACATTTTTAATGATTTGTAAACAACAAACATAACATTTTTATATTATGCCGATGGGGCCACGATGATGTCGCCGACAGACACACAAACACATTTTTTTCCAGAAATTAGTGGAATGGACTTGGGAGACCTCAAAACGGATATTTCCGTTAAGAAGAAATTTCAAACAATTTTCACGATAACAACACTTCCCCTATACATTCTATATAGGGAAAGTAAAAATTAAAAAAGGTGTGATTTTTCTCGAAAACTATGACGTTTACTCAAAAAGGCTATTCTTAATAATTTGCTCAATTTTGAATTTTTTACAATTACTTGTTATATAAATGTCATTTAACTCCTATAGTTTATAAGCAATGAGGGAAAAATGTCAAAACTATTAAGTTAAGAACTTTATGAAAAATGTTTGTTCAGTTTTTCATTCTCTTTAACTTTTGTTTGAAAACTTATTTAATATTTTTAAAATTTAGAAATATATCGACAAAAATAAAAAAAAACGCCTCGAGTAAACACCCACTTCCGGTTTATGAATGATTCATCTCAAACTTTCCCTATATATTCTATATAGGGAAAGTAATAACGCGTTTATAATATAATAAATAACTTTATCTAGCACTTCGTTAAATAAAAAATATAATTATAAAATAATATCACTTAAACGAACTAATATAAAATATGATATACTTACGTTAATAAAATATAACATATTATAAAAGTAAGTATTAGCCTTATACATCTTAATTAAACAACTTGTCTTATATACTCCTTTGATTGAAATAAATGTTCAAACAACAAATTTGTTGGCAAGCGATAGGCTAGTCTATTATAAAAGTTACGATTTATTTACTCAAGCGTTCTAGGATTAATATTTATGCAGGCGTCTCTTATAAGGTGTTTTAATAGTTCTAAATTCCCGATATGTATAATATTTCAATCAATGTTATTACAGTTATGGCCACTTGCACCAGTTCTGGTTAAATTTTTCGATTAACTAATCGCGATTAACTTTAACCAGAAAATTTTGTTTGCACCGTCGGCTGATTAAGTAACCACCGATCACAGAGTAATAACATAGAGAGCACACGTTTTTATAGGGTTTTAATTTTTATTTTTGGTATTTTTATGCCGTACAATTGACAGTGGAGTGTCTATATACTTAACCTATATTTCTTATTCCTTACACGCGTGAACAAGTTTCAGAGTGTTTTGGTATATCAAAGGAAAGCGAAATGCGGAAAGTGTTTAAATTTGGTCATAAAATTTTAAAAAATACAATTACTCCATTTAAATAACTTTTATTAAACTATAAATTGTTAAAATAATTATTTATTAACTGTCTCCAGACATTCCCAATATTATTATTGTTATTATTAATGGCATCAATATTTCCATTGATAATTAATAATTGTATCTCTCTATTTATGTCATCAGGTAATTCTGGTACACCGTCGTTTTGATGTGACATTCATTGTAGCGTATTTCCGCCTGTGTTACGGGATTTATCAATGGGGTGCATAAATATGGCTCGTTTGGGTAGCCGCTGTCACCTGTAATGAAGTAACAGACATATCATATACCCTGTTTTTTTTTTATCTATGCACCGTAAAATTTAGATGGTACAAACTTTATTACCTGTTTATGGTTTTTCTATTGGAAATTTCAGCATTTTTTTGGTACATTGCAAGTGTGCATTGTTGTTAACAACTCTTAATAGTGTTTATAATAAAAAAATCTTAAATTAATAAGATACCGAAGAAAATATTTGATTAGATTGAATTTGATAAGTGAATTTCATAGAGGCCAAGAGTTGTCTAATTTAGACACACATCAGACAGTACACTGCAACAAATGCAACCGAAAACCCATTAACAGCTAAGGTGTATAGATAAAAATGTCATTAATGCTTTCCTTCTTTCTAGTTTCTTTTATAAAACTGAGAAATGTATTAAATTAATTAAAAAAATTGACAGTAATTGAGAGAACACTAAATAATGTTCTTAATCTTACCAAGTAGAATGCAGTTTTGGTAGCATCCCTGCTCAGCCTCTGCATTTATTCTAGAATTATTAAAAATAGTTCAGTCATGAACTGATCCTGGCCACCTGGCAACAACATTTGTGATTTTTAAATCCGCATTGCTAATGATTTGCACATTTATTGAAAAATACGATTTTCAGTTGCGGAAAATTTCAGGATCTTCTCCTCCTACAAAACATACCTCAAATTAATACATTTAATATTAATGCAATAAAGATAACACTTTATTTATAATAAATTAAGTAATGTTTGTAATAAATTGTATATTTTAAATAAGCCACCTCAAATATATTTAATAATTTACATTTCAATGATGATTTGTATGGTGTTTATAGTAATTTATAATAAATTGACTTTACCAGGTGACTTTATTTTAATATGTGTACAATCTATAGCTCCTATAACACGTGGAAATTCAGCGATTTTAAAAAACTCTTGCAAACTTCTTGGGTTGCTTCCATAGTTGGGAACTTAATAAACATTCGGTGGTGTTGGGCAATTGCTTTTATAACACATACTACAATTCTGGATACTGTAGCCAATGCATTCCAGTACTATCTGCTATAGTTTGCAAATGTCCACCTGTGGCATAATACCGCAGACATGTCAGCAACTGATTCATAGGTGAAACACAATTATTGCTAAAAAGAAACATTTATAAATGTTTATCATTCTTTTTATATTAAAAGCTTACCAATCAACTGGAAAATCAATGTCGCCTTCAATTAATATAAATCAAAATAGTTTAACCTAACGTTTATTTGACGAGGTAAACCGAAATTCACAAACTACTACCTATAATATATTAGTGTACTGTGCCGAAATTAATGAAATCAATAACATCCAAGTCATCAATCTCGTCAATTATCAAATCGATTGTTAGCAGAGGTTAGCACTATAAAATATGTCTGATAAATTTACATAAAGAACTTCACGATTATAAACGTCCTGAAGTTAGTCGTTCCGTATTTGGCACGCTAACCGGCCAAAATCGGCTGGTTAAATATTTGACGTTTTTGGGGGACTTTAACCGGGGCAAAGTTGCGGTGCAAACCGATTTTTCGTTAACCAGTGATTAAATTTTAATCAATGGTTAAGTAGCTGCGGTGCAAACGGGCATTAAGCACTTATATACAGGGTCGGTGATATGTATGGAAACGATCGAATATCTTCTAAAGTAAGAGAGCTAGCGAAAAACGTTAAGATAGAAAAGTTTTAGGGATTTTTAAAAACTATCAGAATAAAGATACATTAATGGCCACTTGCACCAGGTCTGGTTAAATTTTTCGATTAACTAATCGCTACTAACTTTAACCAGAATATTTTGTTTGCACCGTCGGCTGGTTAAGTAACCACCGATCACAGAGTAATAACATAGAGAGCACACGTTTTTATAGGGTTTTAATTTTTATTTTTGGTATTTTTATGCCGTACAATTGACAGTGGCGCGTTTATATACTTAACCTATATTTCTTTGTTCCTTACACGCGTGACAAGTTTCAGAGTGCTTTGGTGTATCAAAGGAAAGCGAAATGCAGAAAGTGTTTAAATTTGGACATAAAAATAAAAAAATTACAATTACTCCATTTTAATAAATTTTATTAAACTATAAATTGTTAAAATAATTATTTATTAACTGTCTCCGGACATTCCCAATATTTTTATTGTTATTATTAATGACATCAATATTTCCATTGATAATTAATTATTGTATCTCTCTATTTATGTCATCAGGTAATCCTGGTACACCCTCGTCGTACATTATAGCAATATTTTGAAAAATTGAAGTTGCAATTATCAGTTTTAGTGTTGTCGATACTTTTAAACGACACCCATATGCCAACCCAGGAAATCGTCTTTTCAGCACACCAAAACATCTCTCTATACTATTTCTAGTTTTGATGTGACATTCATTGTAGCGTATTTTCGCCTGTGTTACGGGATTTATCAATGGGGTGCATAAATATGGCTTGTTTGGGTAGCCGCTGTCACCTGTAATGAAGTAACAGTCATTACATATATCCTGCGTTTTTTTTTTATCTATGCACCGTAAAATTTACATGGTACAAACTTTATTACCTGTTTATGTTTATGGTTTTTCTATTGGGAAATTCAGCATTTTTTTTTGGTACATTGCAAGTGTGCATTGTCGTTAACAACTCTTAATAGTGTTTATAATAAAAAAATCTTAAATTAATAAGATATCGAAGAAAATATTTGGTTAAATTGAATTTGATAAGTGAATTTCATAGAGGCCAAGAGTTGTCTACTTTAGACAGTACTTTCAGACAGTACACTGCAACAAATGCAACAGAAAACCCATTAACTGCTATGGTGCATAGATAAAAATGTCACTAATGTTATAGTTCAAATTAATTTCTTTTATAAAACTGAGAAATGTAATTAATATAAAAAATTGACAGTGATTGAGAGAACACTAAATAATGTTCTTAATCTTACCAAGAAGAATGCAGTTTTGGTAGCGTCTCTGCTCAGCCTCTGCATTTATTCTAGAATTATTAAAAATAGTTCAGTCATGAACTGATCCTGGGCACCTGGCAACAACATTTGTGATTTTTAAATCCGCATTGCTAATGATTTGCACGTTTATTGAAAAATACGATTTTCGGTTGCGGAAAATTTCAGGATCTTCTCCTCCTACAAAACATATCTCAAATTAATACATTTAATATTAATGCAATAAGGATAACACTTTATTTATAATAAATTAAGTAATGTTTGTAATAAATTATATATTTTAAATAAGCCACCTCAAATATATTTAATAATTTACATTTCAATGATGATTTGTATGGTGTTTATAGTAATTTAAAATAAATTGACTTTACCAGGTGACTTTATTTTAATATGTGTACATTCTATAACCCGTGGAAATTCAGCGATTTAAAAAAACTCTTGCTGAACTTCTTGGGTTTCTTCCACACGTACTACTATTCTGGATACTGTAGACAAATGCATTCAACTACTATCTGCTATAGTTTGCAAATGTCCACCTGTGGCATAATACTGCAGACATGTCAGCAACTGATTCATAGGTGAAACACAATTATTGCTAAAAAGAAACATTTATAAATGTTTATCATTCTTTTTATATTAAAAGCTTACCAATCAACTGGAAAATCAATGTCGCCTTCGATTAATATATATCAAAATAGTTTAACATAACGTTTATTTGACGAGGTAAACCGAAATTAATGAAATCAATAACATCAAAGTCATCAATTTCGTCAATCTCGTCAATTATCAAATCCATTGTTAGCAAAGGTTAGCACAATAAAATATGTCTGACAAATGTACATAAATAACTTCACGATTATAAACGTCCTGAAGTTAGTCGTTACGTATTTAGCACGTTAACCGGCCAAAATCGGCTGGTTAAATATTTGATGTTTTTGGGGGACTTTAACCGGGACAAAGTTGCGGTGCAAACCGATTTTTCGTTAACCAGTGATTAAATTTTAATCAATGGTTAAGTAGCTGCGGTGCAAATGGGCATATGTATACAGGATCAGTTAAAAAGTCAGGATGATACAAACTTGCTTTTTCTTTAATGGAACACCCTGTATATTATTCCATATTTCAATTCATCTCGAAATTCTACACAAAATTGGTATGGCACATCATAAGGCTAAACTTGATCGTTTCAGAGATTTCGAACTTAACTGACCCTGTATACATAATTTGTCTTTATTCTGATAGTTTAAAAAAAAAACCTAAAACTTTTGTATCTTAACATTTTTCGCTAGCTCTGTTACTTTAGGAGATATTCGACCGTTTCCATACATATCAGCGACCCTGTATATTTTCTATGCAGTGAAAATTCTAAATGTATATTTTCAATAGTTAATACAAACTAGTTCGAAATAATTTTCGTAGATGGCGCAGGTTTTGTAACTTTGTAGAGCACTGCCGTACCAACCGCAATGCGCCGGTAAGATCGCGCCCTGACGGGAGCAGTCGTCTTGCCACCGCAGCGCAGTTCGTCACGCCACGCCACAACGAGTAGCGGCATTCCTTGACGGCAGCCATTACTGCTTCGTTACATGTTTCTGCCGGCCGACGCGACGTTAAATTCGAAATTACCATTCAAGTTGTTAGTTGTTATTTATTGGAGTCAATAAAATGTTAAGTTTTTGTACGGGGTGATTTATTTACATAACCGTCACATCCCTACAAGTTGGTGACGGCCCGACGTGATGCGAAAAAAACGTGCTCCGTAAAAAACGCGCCCCGCGATCGAATTCACCGGTTCGATTCAATTTTCTCTCGTGCCGCGTCGCGTAAAATAATTCGAACAGTTCTACAACGTGGGATTACCTACGAAAAATCTCGCTAGGTATTCGCGAGCCGTGCGAGAACGACGGCGACGCAGGACGTTCGAACGTCGCGAGTGCCGACGACTTAGGGTACGGACAGAGTGCGAGCGTCTGGCGGTGCGGGTGCGTGCGGCCTTCATGTTAAACACGTGCTAACGCATGATGGCGTCCTGAGTCGTCCAGAGTGCCACGGAGCGTAAGTACGTGTTAAAAAAACGAAGCCGCGCACATCGCACCGCCAGACGCTCGCACTCTGTTCGTACCCTAAGTGCACGCATTCATTCCGCGCCCAAGAACATTCACAATGAACGACAGTGCCAGTGCCAGCAACGAGGTTGCAAACAACCACCGTTCTCAACTCGGCTGGCTGGCCGAGGTGAATGAGCTACGAGCAGCCGTGCTGCAACTAGAAAAACGAATATCAGAGCTGCACCAGAACCAAGGTCAACAGCGAGATACCCGCCGCGGACGAGACGCCAGTCGCAACCGTCACCGCAGCAGGGGACGGCAACATACTCCGGCCAGCAGCAAGGACCGTCAGCAGGACACGTGCTACTACCATCGGACATTTGGTAAAAACGCGCGAAAGTGCCGATCGCCGTGCAGTATGTCGAAATCGGAAAACTAGGTCCCCCGCCAACACTCCGGGCGGTCAATGGCGGGGACTTTACGCAAAACCGCCTAACCCTAAGCGACCGGAACTCAGGACTCACCTTCCTAATAGACACAGGTGCAGACGTTTCGGGTATCCCGCGCCGGTGTTCTAAAGGTCATTCCAGGACATCAGACCTACGTCTTCACGCAGCCAACGGGGCTGAGATCAGAACGTATGGTACCAACAGAATCGTTTTGAACATTGGCCTGCGCCGTGCAATAGCCTGGGATTTCATTATCGCGGATGTCTCCCGACCAATCATTGGAGCCGATCTCCTCCGAAAATACGGCTTGGTAGTAGTTTTGCAGGGCAAGCGATTACTTGATCGCATAACCTCACTGTCCGTAGCCACAGGTTCCACAACCTCCAGAATTCCGACCATATCCACGTTCGCCCGAACAAACGACGTCTACGCAGCCATCCTTGCGGATTTTCAGGACGTAACATCTCCTTCAAAGCCACCTGAGGTGTCCAAGAAGGATGTTCATCACCACATAGTCACAGAAGGACCGTCAGTCTACCAACTAGCACGACGCCTACCGCCAGGCAAGCTCCAGGAAGCGAAACGCGAATTCGCCCGCATGACTGAGCTGGGAATCTGTCGGCCTTCAAAGAGTCCCTGGGCCAGCCCACTCCATCTCGTCAAGAAAAAAGATGGGACCTGGCGCCCGTGTGGAGACTACCGGCAATTGAACGCTGCAACAGTTCCAGACAGGTACCCTATTGCTAACTTGCAAGATTTCTCTCACAGACTCCATGGATGCAAAGTTTTTTCGACACTGGATCTTACGCGCGCCTACCACCAAATACCTATGGCGCCCGAGGACATCCCGAAGACGGCGGTGATTACCCCCTTCGGTCTCTTTGAATTCGTCGTAATGACATTTGGACTGCGTAACGCCGCTCAGACATTTCAGCGTTACATTGATTCCGCACTCCAAGGTCTCGATTTCGTATACTGCTACATTGACGACATCCTTGTAGCGTCAAGCACTCTACAAGAGCATCAGGACCATCTACGCCAGATCCTTCAGCGCCTCCAGGACTTTGGCCTTACAATAAACCCCTCGAAATGCGTCTTCGGAGCTTCGCAGGTCAACTTTCTTGGCTTCACAATTGATGCCAACGGCACCAGGCCCCTGACCGAACGCGTGCGAGCGATCGCCGATTTCTCGCTGCCGAAAACCATCTCCGACCTTAGACGATTTCTAGGTATGCTCAATTTTTACAGACGCAGTTTGCCACATGCAGCCGAGGCACTATCACATTTAACCGAGTGCCTGCAAGGTGCTCGAAAGAATGACAAACGCCCAGTTCCATGGAATCCAACCAGGGAGGAAGCCTTTCGACGTGCCAAACAACTCCTGGTAGATGCGACATTATTGCATCACCCGGACAACAACGCAACGCTTGCCATCCACAGCGATGCATCAGACACAGCGATGGGAGCAGTCTTAGAGCAGTACGTCAACGGAGAAGCGCAGCCACTAGCGTTCTTCTCAAAGAAGTTCAGTGAAACTCAACAGCGATACAGCACCTACGACCGAGAACTGCAAGCAGTCTACAGCTCACTTCGCTACTTCAGACAGCTGGTTGAAGGAAAACGCCTCATCATTAAAACTGACCACAAGCCCATTGTTTTCGCCTTCAGGCAGAAGGCGAACAAAGCATCTCCGAGGCAGCTGAGACAGCTAGACTACATCGGCCAGTTTACGACCACCATTGTCCACGTACCAGGACAGGACAATGTCGTCGCTGATGCACTCTCTCGCGTCGAAGCCATTGACGCAGACCCAGTGGGTGTGTCAACCTCAGAGATAGCGTCAGAGCAGCAGTCTGACCAGGAACTAACTGACCTACGCCAAGGAACCACATCCTTGAAGCTACAGCCACTTCGCCTGGACGGGACGGACGCGATTGTTTATTGCGACACGTCAACCGACGAAATCCGCCCCTATGTACCGACTACCCTCAGGAAACGAGTCTTCGACATGGTACACAGCCTATCTCATCCGAGCGGCAGAACCACAGCGAAACTGATCAGAAAAAAGTTCGTGTGGCCGAATCTCGACAAGGACATCAACGCCTGGGCGAAGACTTGCCTCCCTTGCCAGAGAAGCAAGATCGGACGCCACAACTCACTTCCGCCAGCACGATTCGAGGTACCGGATGCCAGATTTGGTCATGTCCACGTCGACATCGTGGGCCCTCTACGCATCTCCGGAGGCTGTCCATACCTTTTGACCATGGTGGACAGGTTTACCCGATGGCCCGAAGCAACGCCGATCCCAGATGCCAACGCACAAACAGTTGCTGATGCTTTCTACAGATCGTGGGTCTCGCGATTTGGAGCTCCAATCACCGTGACCAATGATCAAGGAACACAATTTGAGTCACAGGTATTCAAGGCATTAACTTACCTGATTGGTTCCTTCAGAACACGAACAGCTCCATACCACCCTGCAGCCAATGGAATGGTAGAGAGGTGGCACCGAACCCTCAAGGCTGCAATCATGTGCCACCAGGCCAACGACTGGCACGAAATTCTACCTACCGTCCTACTCGGCCTGAGGACGGCCATCAAAGAGGACATCGGCGTGTGCCCAGCAGAGCTCGTATACGGCACGACTCTGCGACTGCCAGGCGAAGATCCGCCACCGGAGCCGAGGATTTTCGCAGAAAAATTCCGAGAACACATGCGGAAGCTGAGGCCAACCCCCACTGCACATCACGACAAAAGAAAGATATTCGTTCGTATACCGAGTCCGCAGACCCTTGGAACATCCGTACGAGGGGCCCTTCAAAGTGCTAAGCCGCCCTTCCGACACAGATTTCAAGGTCGACATCAAAGGTCGTGAGACCGTAGTGAACATCGATAGACTAAAACCCGCGTTCCTGTCAATACACGACATCCCGGAAGAAGCAGCTCGGAAACCCACAGCAAACCAGTCCGCAGTTGGACCATCCGCAGCTAACCAAACTGTTAGTCAATCGCAGGAACCATCCCCAACGACGAGTATCCGAACCTATCCCGGACCGAAAACGAAAAAACGGATCTCATTTGCTTAGCTACAATACCTTATTGTATGCCATTTTTAATCTACATTTACTTTCTTTCCTCAGATTATCGTGACCCAAGTCACTCGGAGGAGGGTAATGTAGAGCACTGCCGTACCAACCGCAATGCGCCGGTAAGATCGCGCCCTGACGGGAGCAGTCGTTTTGCCACCGCAGCGCAGTTCGTCACGCCACGCCACGAGTAGCGGCATTCCTTGACGGCAGCCATTACTGCTTCGTTACATGTTTCTGCCGGCCGACGCGACGTTAAATTCGAAATTACCATTCAAGTTGTTAGTTGTTATTTATTGGAGTCAATAAAATGTTAAGTTTTTGTACGGGGTGATTTATTTACATAACCGTCACATCCCTACAACTTTGTAAACTAACACTTTATTAAACTTCAACAATTAACAATTAAACGATTTGAGTACTACATGCCAAATCGAATGCCGTGTCGGCTGTAAGAAACTCGAAACGGAAAAATATGGAGGCCGTTAAAAAACGCCGATACATATCGTGACCGGCGTTCTAAGCTACGCCACGCTGTGGGCAAACCGGCAGCTCAAGTCAGGGCGCGTTTTTACCGGCGCATCACTGGTTGGTACGGATCCACAACTTGGGTGATTTAAAATCTACCTAAAACATGATTATTTGACAGAATAGTGCTACCTAATTACAGAGTGGTTACCCATAGAAAATAATGGTAGTTATAGAAGGTTACTTCGGAAAATGACTAAACCAGAATTTCCTGGAATCAAAATATAATGATTTAACACAACCTATCTATATTCAAAACTTCCCTGTTATGCCGGAATTACTCTTCAAAGTTCTAAAAAATATTTTTACCTAGCGTTAGCGTTAGCGCGAGTGCAGCAACGTTAGTTCGGGTCAGCAGTTGGATACAATTAATGGTGCTTTAGAGCCAAACACCACTACTACTACTATTTTTAATTACACGCCGGTGGGGGCACATTCGGTTGCGGCCGAACTAGCGTTAGAGCGAGTGCAGCAACGTTAGTTCGGGTTGAATGGGTGACCCGTGTACCATTCACCATTGGGATACAATTAATGGTGCTTTAGAGTGATGGGGGCGTTTCTTTAAAGTAACAAGCTCATTTACACACACACACACACAAATACACAAATGACAATGGCGGAAGTACCTCGTGGTCGATAGCCAAAAACTACTACTACTATTTTTTATTTTATTCATAACAATTTAACATTCCATCTGGCTTAAATTTGTTATAGTTGGTTATCATAATATCACATCATTTCATTTATTATAGCCATCATTGCTTGATAAAAAGTATAAAAACCAGTAGTATATACACCAACATAAAAACTCAATTATTTTTATTTATTAATGCACCTCCTAAATATTAAAAAAAATACTACTAGAAAGGTTATTTATATTTATATGTTTTATTGGAGGTTTAAAATATTATTTATAGATAACATTTAATTACATATTTCTATAAAATAATAAAGTACTCTTATGCTAAAAATATACACCCTACACAAATATATATAACCTAAAATATACATTTCTATAAAGTAAACTCATTTTATTCTAGACAATATTATTTGGCTATATGCACTAGATCAAGCGGGTACAAATATGACTTGAAAGCTATCAAGTTTGTAGAATATAAATTAAAGCCGCCATATACTTGAAGCTTATTCACTAATCTGGATGCTCTTGTTAAAGGTTCATTAAGTCCGTAATTTATACGGTGATGCGAAATATTAAACGCAGTGATACTTCTAGTAGTTGGTCCAAGAGTTTTTATATTAAATAACAAACTTGATAATAAATCCGGACATGAAATAAAATCGTTCACAATTTTAAATATAAACACTAAGACACCCACATGACGCCTAAAAACTAAACATTGCATGTTAAGAGAATATGTTAAATTTGTGTAGCTCAGTGATTCGATTGGAATATGAAGTTTATACAACTCTTAAAAATTTATTTTGAATGGCAGATTTGGGAACTCTGAAGATATAATTTAATACAAGTCGAAGCCATTAAAATAGAGTGAATCTTTTTTCCACAAATAATAATGGCGACTGACATTTGTGCAAGTTATTTACTGGTTGCTAAGTAACATTTTCAACAATGCACTGTGGATAAAATACAGGGTGTCCCGTTAATGTGGGGAAATGGTTGGATCATAGATTCCTGGGGTCAAAATATGACGATTTAACGCAACTTATCTATATCCAAACATTTATGGTTAAGCCGGAATTTGTCTTCATTTCCCCTCATTAACTGGACACCATGTATATTTTCATTCATTGTATAATCGAAATGACATTAAAATATTACTCATATGAACATATTGTTTGAAAATTGTTGCATGATCGAAGATAAAATTTTGTAAGGCACACGTGTAAAAAGTTTCTTTATTGCAATAAAGTATCCCTTTTTACACTTGTACCTTAAATAACTATTAAGGTACAAGTGTAAAAAGTGATACTTTATTGCACAAACTGGCCTTTAAAAACACGAGCGAGTATTTTTAAAGCCACGAGTGCAACAAAGAAACTTTTTACATGTGTGCCGCCTTACAAAATTTTATCTTCGATTGTGCAGCAATTTTCAAAGAAGAAGTTCATTTGAGTAATATTTTAATATCCTGTACAACAACCTGTGCCAGAGAAAAACAAAAGGCCGAGATCCGAGGGATCGTCTGGAACTCCCCCTGGGAACAAGAAGAGGGCAAAGACGAACCCAGGGAAATCGACGAAAATCCCCACTAAAAAACCAGTAAAATCATACAAGCAGGCGGCAAGTAGCCACCTGATGGTCGCTCTGACTGTCCCAGCAAATCCTCTGGGAAAGATCTCAGAGGAAGTGGCAGGGAAAGTCAAATCGGGCTTCTGGAGAAGCTTGGACGATCACATTTTGAGTGGGAGCGAGACCATCCCACTCTTCAGTGGTGTAAATATGGCGGGGAATCACCTGCGACGATGAGTGGCTGAAGGCCAAGGTGAGGGCCTCGTCAGAAAGGTGGTGTGGAAAGAAACTTGCGATAGTTAGTGTTGAGTAGCTGCCCACACTAACCAAGACCACAATCTGGATTCCCGGCAAACCTGAGGAACCAGAAACGGTTCTGAGGAGGCTGGGCTTCCTAAATAAAGGCATTAATGTGGAAAGGTGGTGCACCTTTCTAACAAAACCACAGGAGAAACCGGAATGACTTCTCCCGGTGATGGGTGTAGACAAGGCGGGCGCTGAGGCCATCGAAAATAAGGGGATTAAGCTGAAATATATGTTCAGCGACATCCCTGCAAAAATGAAGAAAAGACTCACAGACACGTGTGAACCCGAGAGTTCAAAGGAGATCGAGGTAGCCCAGGGATAGGTGACGAACCCAGAGGCAGCGGTCGGGACCGCTACGTAACAGTAGCAGATACCACCCCAAAAGCTGAGACAAACAGCCTTCACCATCTGTAATATTTTTGATTCTAAATAATTTTGGTCACTTATTTTTGTTCTAAAACAATTAGGGGAGCAGGAAATTGCATAAGTATAACTTTTGCGTTAAATCATGAAAAATGTGATTTTCGTAAAATTTTATCATTAATTCTTTATTTTCGTTCCTCAAAAAAGTTTTGAATTTGGAAGATTGTCAATTTATGTAGTATTTTTAATTCTAAATAATTTTGCTAAACAGCAATTGAGGAATTTCGCCTAATCGCATCCTACTCCAGACCAGCCTCCCTCAATCGTTCAACAGCGTATGGTGGTGCGGCCCTCTACGCGCGAAATGGCTTTCCGTGTCAGGAACGTGAAGATATTAAGATGGCAATATGTGGAACATTTGAGTGTGCGGCAGCAGAATGGACTATACTAAACATAAAATATGTGTGTGTAGTAGTGTACCGTTCACCAGGGCAAAATACAATTAGTGATTTTTTTAAAAACTTGGAAGTACTCTTAAAAAAATTATATTTAGAAAAAGTGATATACTTAATTGCGGGAGATTTTAACATAGACTTAAATTCCGTCACAACAGATGCAATTACTTTCAATAATATTATAGCATCGTTCAATGCAACAGCAACAATCACTAGTGCAACGCGTATAACACAATCTTTTGAAACAATAATAGATAATATTATCACAAATATGATTAGTGATTATGAATCTTATGTATTTAAATCGCACCTATCTGATTATTCTGCACAAAAAATTTCATGGTCGCAAATAAAAAATAATTCTAATACGAGTAGTAGAAAAATGCGCAAATTCACTACGAATAATATAAATCATTTTGTATTCTATTTAAACCGCGTAAACTGGGATAATATTTATACGAATAATGATGTTAATCAGGCGTGGGATGGTTTCATGAGCATTATCAATGCGGCATTAAATACCTCGTGTCCCAAAGTTACACATCTAGCCAATAGACAGAAATATAAATATAATAGTAATCCTGAAGTAATTGATATAAAAAAAAGTTCTAGATTATTTATCTATTGCAAAATACTACAACGTGAATGCGAATACATTATATCCTATAATAAAAAATCAGTACGACACTAAACTAAGAGAACATAAAAGAAGCAAATTGAGCAAAAAATTACAAGTAGTGATAATAAAATCAAAACAACATGGGCAATAGTCAATGACATGATAGGGAAAATTAATAACCAAAATAAATCTGATCGCCATCTAGTAGGTAAAGAAAATGATCTAAATGATTATTTCAGCAATATTGCTATAAATGAATCTGAGAAAATTCCTTATCGTCCTTTTCGCAGTAGTATCGATATGCAATCAACGTCTATGTTTTTCAATCCTGTAAATATACCCGAAATATTTAATATTATAACCTCATTAAAAAATAAATCATCTTTTGGTCATGATGAAATAACATCAAAATTAATAAAGTCCGCAATAAATTAACTAGTAGGTCCTCTTGCCTACTTAATTAATATTTGCTTAGAGAAAGGTATATTTCCAGAATGCTTAAAGGTAGGTATTATAAGACCAATATATAAAAAAGGCGATCAAAGTAATTTTTGCAATTATAGACCAGTTACTTTGTTATCGGTCTTCTCTAAAATAATTGAAAAGGCGATAGCAAAGAGACTGATGAATTATGTTTTATTACACGAATTATTAGATAAGGCACAAAATGGTTTCGTAAAGAGTAAGTCCACTAATACAGCGTTATTTGACTATATAACAGAGATTATGAATGCCCTCGAGGAGTCAGAGATGCTGTAGGAATTTTCCTTTACTTATCGAAGGCATTCGATACTGTAAATCACGAAATTTTTCTGGAGAAGCTTGAATATTATGGAGTAAGAGGGGTAGGTTTTAGGCTAATCCAATCATATTTATTAAATAGAATACAATATACAAAAATTGATACTAATCTATCAGATCCGAAGACAATTAATATAAGTATACCTCAGGGCAGTATATTAGGTCCCTTGCTATTTGTTATATATATATAAATAATCTACCTAAAATTATAAAAGATAACAATACATTTATAACTACATACGCGGACGATACTAGCCTCCTATTATCTGGTAAATGTAAATCTGAAACAATGCAAAGAGCAAATTATATTTTTAATCTTACTCAAGAATGGATGCAAATGAACAAATTATTAATCAGCAAATCTAAAACTAACGTACTAATATTTAAAACAAAAAATACACTTAATATACCAGTCAATATTTACATAGACGATGAGACTTTTGAAATTAAAAATAAAACCAGTTTCTTAGGACTAGTAATGGATAGTAGTGTAAATTGGCAAATTCATTGCAATCAATTGCTTTCAAAATTAAATTCAACTTGCTATGCATTGAGAGTCCTAGGGCAGGTAATGAACACTTCAACAGTAATCACAGTTTACAAAGCAAATTTTGAAAGTTTGCTAAGGTACGGAATCATTCACTATGGAAGCTCTTCACATGCAAAATACTTATTCATTCTACAAAAACGTGCTCTGAGAATAATTTTTAATCTAAAATTTAAAGAAAGCTGTAGAGGAATTTTTAAAAAGGCTGGTATACTAACATTTTATAGCTTGTATATCTATGAAATACTGCTATTTAATTTTAAATACAAAAAAAATTTAATTCCTACAGATCAAATCATGTATACGATACATGTAACATAAATAAATGCATATTCCCGCCACATAGATTAGCCCTACTTGAAGGAACACCTATGTATGCCGCATTGAGGATATTCAATGCATCCCAAACGCCTGCAAGACATCTCTAGTGAGTGAATATTTAAAAATGAATTAAAACACTTCCTAATGGAAAAAGAATACCTCAATGGAAATTAATTTCTTCTATATTTTGTGACGTATTAAAACAGTTATGTATGTAACTCAATTGTAATGTACCTTATTATGATTATGCTATGTACGACTATTTTGAATAAATATGTTTATTATTATTATTATTATTATTTTGGTCTCTTATGTTGTTGTCTAAAACAATTAGGGGAGCAGGAAATTGCATAAGTGTGATTTTACATGTACATTATAATTTGTGGAAAAAAGTTCCGCTCTATTCTAATCGGTTCAACTTGTATTAATAGTTATTTAAGGTACAAGTGTAAAAAGTGATGCTTTATTGCACGAACTGGCATTTAAAAACACGAGCGAGGAACGAGCGAGTTTTTTTAAAGCCAGGAGTGCAATAAAGAAACTTTTTACACGTGTGCCTTACAAAATTTTATCTTCGATCGTAAAGGATTTCAAAGAATATATTCATATGAGTAATATTTTTATGTCATTTCAATAATTCAATTAATGAAAACATATTTTACCCGCATTGCACTAATGAAAGCGTTACTTAGCAACCAGTAAACAAGTTGCACAAATGTCGGCCGCCATTATTATTTATGGAAAAAATGTTCGCTTTATTGTAATCGCTTCGACTTGTATTAAATGAAATCTGCAGAGTTCTTAAATGTGCCATTTCGTTTGTAGTATCTATTTTATTTATAGTTTATTAGTTATTTGTATCAATTAATAAAAAATTAAGTTTTTAGTCGAAAATTTGTGCTATAATATATTCATCTGTCAAATTTGACATTTCTGTGCAATAAAAACAGTTTGACATTACCGTGCAATAAAAACGTAAAAAAGCACTAGTGCTTTAAAAAGCCACTTTTACAATGAAAAATTATGCAAAAAGCGTCTACTTTCTGTACGATCGTAGATAAATTAATTCAGAGTTCTCAAATGGGCCATTTCGTTTATATTATACAGTTTAATAGTTATTTGTATAAATTAATAAAAATATAAGTTTTTCGTTGAAATTGTGTGCTATAATATATTCATCTGTCAAATTTGATATTTCTCTGCAATAAAAACGTAATAAGCACTAGTCCTTTAAAAGGCCACTTTTGCTACGAAAATTGATGCAAAAAGCGTCTACTTTCTATACGATCGTAGAGAAACGGAATCTTTTTCGAATATTCTTTTTTTATAAAATTTGGTGGGTTAAACCAACAAGTACCATTCCAAAAATTCGAATCTCAACCAGTATCCCAATGTTCTAAATTAGCAGGTAAAGATGGTGTTTTGATAAGTCATGAAAATACTAAGTACCATAAAAATCACGAGATATGAGAAATAAATTAAATATGGAAAAACTCCGACAAATTGTAGAAAATAGAAATTAATTCCATTGGGATACAATTAATGGTGCTTTAGAGTGACGGGGCGATCCTTTAAAGTAGATAGATAGATAGATGTTATATGGGTGGCACCAGCGCCTATACCACCGCGACCTTTTCAGGTCTATTGTGGATCCCTGTTTATCTCAGATGACCAGCTCTAGCTTTGCCTTTTTGATTAGTCCTATTAGCCCTGCCAGAGGGGCTTGGGTATAAGTCTCCGTGCTTGGGTTTGTAGTGCCTAGCTTTTGATATCTAATCCTTGCTAGACCCTCGCAGTGGCATAGGATGTGGAACGAGTCCTCTTTTTCCTCTAGGCAGAATCTGCATGGTGCTTCTTCCACCAGGCCTATTTTGCTCATATGTTTGTTGAGCTTGCAGTGTCCTGTTATCAGGCCTACTATTGTTTTGACCATTTTCCTGTCTTGGTTCAGGAGTTCGGTCGTGAATTTTGGCGATTGTTTCTTAAGGAACTGTTTCGCCTGCCTCTGTCCTGTTAAGTTCGTCCACCAGGTATGGGCCTGTATCTTCACCCATTTTTTTATGGATCGTTTGACTGCGGTTTGGAGATTTGGACAGGTGCGGCACCAATTCCTCTATGCCCATTTGTAACAGAATGGGATAAATCCCATCCGGTCCCGCGGACTTGTAAGGTTGGAACCTGCTGATGGCCCATTTAATTTTAGTGGGTCTTGTGACCTCCGTGGCTAATCTCCAGTCCTTTCGGTCGAGCCTTTTAGGTCTTTGGCTGGGATTGTCTGGCTTGTTATGTTCTGCCAGAATTGTTGAGGCTGGAAAGTGGACCTTTAATAGTTCCTTGAGACTTTCCTCTATTGTTTCTGTGTAGGTTCCTTCCGGTTTCTTGAGGAAGCCTACCTCTTTGGCAGCACTGCCGTCCTTAGCCAGGCCTTTGTGAATTCTAGAGCATGCCGGAGTGTCGTTAATATCCTCTCAGAACTTCCTCCACGAGTCCCTTTTGGCTTTTCGGATTTCTTTGTTATATTGAGTGAGCTTTCCTCTATAGGTGTCCCAGTCCTGCTTGTTTTTGGCCCTATTGAATAGCCTTCGAACCTCGATCATCATCTTTTCGAGTTTCTTGTTCCACCAGACTGTTCCGCAGCCCGTCTGCTTTGCTGTTTTTTCCGGGCAGTTTTCCAAATAAGCCATCCTGATGGCGTCATTGATTTGTTCCACTGCCAGCTCCAGCCCATCAATCTCTCTTGTCGATGCTGTACCTCCCTTGAGAGCTTCTCTGAGGGACTCTTTATATCCTACCCAGTTCGTCTCTCTTGGGTTTCTGTACTTGTTCGTCATGAGAGATGTGACTAGATCGAAGCGGATTTGCCTGTGGTCGAAGCACGATGGTTCTTCTGACACATGCCAATTCGCTATACTATCACTCACTTTCCCGGTATAGATCGTTAGGTCTAGTACTTCTTTATGGTTTTTCGTGATGAACGTGGGCTTATTGCCGATATTGGTCACTATAGGTCCCTCTGCGGAGATAAAGTTAAGTAAAGACTCACCTCGTTTGTTGATGTCTGAGTTACCCCAGAGCGTGTGATGCGCATTGGCGTCGCACCCTATTATGAGTTGGTATGTCTTCTCCGGGCAGTATGTAACTATGTCGCTTAGTATACGCGGAGGGCATTCTCTCTCATCTCCTCTGAAGTAGGCTGAGCAGATGACCCAGCTCCTCTCTCCTTCCTCCGTCCTGGCGGACATGATGCCTGTAACAGAATCTTCAGTGCATAATTGCGGTATTAGTGTACACTTGACTCTATCACTGTGAATTATGCATGCCCTTGGCCTTTCGGCGTTTGGGCTGTATATTACCTGAGAGTGTTGTGGCGCTAGGCCTTTTATTTTCCTTCTTGCAGGAGGGCTATGTCTATGCCTTCTTTGTTGAACCTCCTACACAGCGTTGCCGATGCGGCTTTTGCGTGTTGAAGGTTCACCTGCAGGATTTTTATTCCTCGAAGCCTCCCGTATCCGAAGAATGTGTAGTGGTCCAATTTAGATAGCTCCTCTTTGGACTCTTTATCAATGGAGAATGTCCATATCACACCTTTAGCCTCCGTGTTGTCCCCCATACAGTCCACAGGTGTGTGTTTAGGCCCCGGTTCCCGATTCTCAATCGTTTCAGGATCCTGTCGGCCTCCAGTCTATCCTTCCCCTCATCCGGGACGTATGCCGTGCACACCCATGGCTTGGGAATCTCGTCCCCCTTCAACACCCTGAGAGATGCTCCCTCCCATGGTGTCAGGATTGGGACTGTCTCCCTTAGCCATTGTGCGCTGGCCTCCTCGGCGCAGGTTATCATTAAAAATCCCGGTCTCTGTGTGCACTTCGCGAAGCGGACTTGTGGCCCTTGCCCCGGTATGTGCTCGTATGCCGTCATGAGGGCTTCTTGGACTGCCTTCAGCTTGTCCTTGTCGAGCTGGGTTTCTGGGAACCTCTGGCACGCTATGGCAACCTTGACCGATGTTACGGCCTCCGTGAAGGTTGGCCCGTCCCTTCTGGTCTTTTTTGTCTGCCTAGGCGTGCTGCTATCCGATCTGGTCCTCTTTGTGGGTCCTTTTTCGGATTTAAGAGCACCCGCGGACATTGTTTGCCCTTGGAGTGCCTTCTTTCTTTGCGCCCGGGCCTTGTTTGTCCTTGGGGTTTTCCGTTGCCTGGCTTTTTTTTCTATTTTGTTTTTATAAATTTTAATGTATTCATAGACATATGTTCATCGTAAAGCTCCTATATCGATTTATGGCGCTATTTACATATTTTGGAGGCTTATATTACTGTAATTTTATGATCATATTGTGTGCGCACATACAAATTCTAAAAATAAACCCATTCGGCAGAGATTAAGGGAAATTTCAGCCTTTGCTACCTAGGCCCGTTCACTTGGGGTTACCAACCACGCTGTCGAGTAAATTCACCCCTCCATCGATTCAATGCGCATCTCGCCATAGGTCTCCCCCCGCCTACCTTGTAAGTTTTCCAACGGTAAAATATTGTAGATTAAAAACAGTTCCAATTTGTAATTCATTGTTAAACGAGTCAAACTCAACTCTGTTGTGTAATTTACCACAAACCAAACTACGTACGTATCTTTAAGAACCAGGAGAAAACTCACGATTGCCGCACCACTAGGTCATCGTGACGCTGGTTTTTCTCTTAAATACAAAATCTATTACAAACCAGGGTAATTTTGGTGAAATTCTACATTTTCGAATTATAGCTGGTGACAAAACAGTTAAGCAAATGCCAAATATTTAATTTCTTTATGTGGAGAATTTAAAGATATTATTTTAACCCACTGAAACCACTGATATTAGGCATATTTTACAAATGTCCCTTGTAATAAGATATATGAAATCTGATTGCTCGAAAATTAATGAAGATTTTGTGGAATTCATTGATTATCATAATGATAATTATAATGATGAATGTTTCGTTATGATGAGAGAATTGAAGCGTGCAGTAACTATATTGCTGACTGCAACGTTGTCCAACATCTACAGAACACCATGTTTCAACCATGCTTTAAATGTGTCCATATCAAAATGTATGCAAGTACAGGTTGCTCGTAATGCCATGCGACTATTATCGTCATCAATTTTATTTTTTAATGCCTCGTCCAAGAGACACCATGTGATAAAGGCTGTGAATAATTCATCCTTAATATTAGTCTATGTGAATTCGATTTGTATCTTATTTTTCACAGTTAGGCTATGCTCTTTATATATTTAGTAGCTCGGTAACTTTGAGTAGGTTATTACAAACAAATCTAATGGACAAATCTTACGCTAATAATTTGATAAATAACACTGTTGATGTTTTACCAAATAAGAGCAAAAATGCTGCCATATCGTTTTAAACAATTTACAATGACAAATTGAAATGATTAAACCCCGAATTACCAAATATCTGAGAAATAGACCAAACGCGGATCAACTTATTATAGATTATTGAATCAATATTTACCTCTTTTGGATAATATTATTGCATATCTGCAATACAGATTTAATAAAGACGCGATGAATTTGTTCAATTTTAACACAATAATACCTAGTGTTTTATTGAAAACAAACTGACTAAGATTTAGTTGTCACTTTAAAATTTGTTACATATTTAAATAAAATTTTACCTCAAAATGTAACATGTGCAATAGTAATTAGGTCTGAATTGGAATTTTGGAAATTACAATGGCACAAGAAAAATAAACTAAAAGAACAATTATCAGAAAATGCTTCAGATTAATAACATTAAAATTAATTATATAAATATTATGTACTCTGTCCGTTAGCGTTACTTCTGCAGAAAGATATTTTTCTGCACTGAAAAAATGAAAATCGTGGCTGCGAGCCCTATGTCTCAAGAAAGACTAATCAGGTTTGCTTTATTACATATTCATAGATATATGGATATTAATATTGACAATATTATTTACAAGTTTGTTGGAAAGCAAAGAAAAGTAGATTTAATTATTTAAGAAATAAATTGTTTCTTTAATAAATTTATTTATAAAAATCTGTTTCAAATTTTACAAAATATTTTGATTATGTTTTTATTTGTCCTATATTTATTTCGGGTGTGGTATTATTTTGTCTTTATTTAAAAAGAATAGAATTTTATTCTATATACCGGGTGACCCATTTTAATAAATCCACTGGAATATCTCGACACATATGCATCCTATAAAAAAATGTTCCAAATAAAAGTTTGATG
>CAXAKX010000935.1:0-7500 GCA_963969525.1 Ontholestes murinus
CCTGTGGCGGGGTCAAGACGGTGGACGTGATGCAACTTGTGTAAAAGACACGAAACGCGGGGCGGCGGTTGTGCTACGGCGATATTGCGACTAGACGTTCACACATTTATGCAGACCCACGAATTTTTTTGTTTGATAATGCGCCCGGAGACACACACGTCAGCACACGACGGCACATGTACACGAGCACACGGCGGCCGGCCGGCGGTGTGAACACCAAGAATAGGAGTGGAGAGACTCTCGGTCCACACAACTCCGAAATGCATCAATATATCATATATATGGCATGAGAGAGAAGAGAAATTTTATAAATTTCACATCTCGCCAAGGCTTACACACACTACAAAAAACATCATTGTTCGTTAGATTGAAAATCATCGTCTCGGCCAAGGGGACCACGCGCTCGGGTCCCCCGAACGTCTGACTTTATGATGATATATATATTTCAATCAACATAAGTTTTCATTCTCGCTCGGAATTCGGTGAGTTATTGCATTTGAATTTTCACGGAGTTTTTACGCACCGCTACTTTAAAAATATTACATGTTCAGTCTACATGTTGCTCGCATAAGGGCCATACGCATAAACGAATATACGAAATGGGTCCCGCGAACGTGCTATTCGGACAGGTTCAAACTACCTGTTAGAGTTTTCAACACCGAACTGTCCGGACACGGCGAGGCCGTGATTTTATATTCAACAGACGGTATATATATATGGTGGGTGAGAGACAAGAAAAAAATTTCCTCGGGCGGCAACTGATTTCTCGCGTCTCGTTTTATTAAAACATCGAACTGTCCAGACACGGCGAGGCCGTGATTTTATTTTCAACAGACGATAATAACACGATGATGATATATATTTATATATGTAGTAAAATACGGGGAACGATTTTTGTATGAGGCACAACCGACACACAAACCACACACATCTTATTATATATTATAATAGAGTAGCAGATTGGTGCAACACTGAGACCTCGGCGTTCCCCCAAACAAGAGATAAAACTAAAAACACGCCGGCCGACTTATTACACGTAACGTATATAATGGCATTACACTACTACACTGGTGTTGTTGTGTCGCCCGTTGCCGTGTGTCGTCGCCCGCCGTTGTTCCTCGTTCGTCTCTCCGGTTTCGTCGTCGTTTTATTAAATACATCGAACTGTCCAGACACGTGAGGCCGTGATTTTATTTTCAACAGACGATGATGATATTTTATGTGTATTAATATGATGGGGAACGATTATATGAGGCACACCGAACACGCAAAACCACACACATCTTCTTATTATATATTATATATAATACTAGAGAAGTAGCAGCTTGGTGAACACACTGAGACCTCGCGTTCCCCCACAAGAGATAAAAACTAAAAACACGCCGGCCGACTTATTACACGTAACGTATATAATGGCATTACACTACACTGGTTGTTGTGTCGTCGCCCGTTGCCGTGTGTCGTCGCCCGCCGTTGTTCGTCGTTCGTCTCTCCGGTTCGTCGTCGTTTTATATTAAATACATCGAACTGTCCAGACACGTGAGGCCGTGATTTTATTTTCAACAGACGATGATGATATTTTATGTGTTTTAATATGATGGGGAACGATTATATGAGGCACACCGAACACGCAAAACCACACACATCTTCTTATTATATATTATATATAATACTAGAGAAGTAGCAGCTTGGTGAACACACTGAGACCTCGCGTTCCCCCACAAGAGATAAAAACTAAAAACACGCCGGCCGACTTATTACACGTAACGTATATAATGGCATTACACTACACTGGTTGTTGTGTCGTCGCCCGTTGCCGTGTGTCGTCGCCCGCCGTTGTTCGTCGTTCGTCTCTCCGGTTCGTCGTCGTTTTATATTAAATACATCGAACTGTCCAGACACGTGAGGCCGTGATTTTATTTTCAACAGACGATGATGATATTTTATGTGTTTTAATATGATGGGGAACGATTATATGAGGCACACCGAACACGCAAAACCACACACATCTTCTTATTATATATTATATATAATACTAGAGAAGTAGCAGCTTGGTGAACACACTGAGACCTCGCGTTCCCCCACAAGAGATAAAAACTAAAAACACGCCGGCCGACTTATTACACGTAACGTATATAATGGCATTACACTACACTGGTTGTTGTGTCGTCGCCCGTTGCCGTGTGTCGTCGCCCGCCGTTGTTCGTCGTTCGTCTCTCCGTCCGTCGCATAGGGCAAAAATTTGTTAAAAATTTTATTTTACCCATGCGACGGTTTATTAAAGCCAAAAGGATATTTATTTCGGCGTTTCTTTGCGATATATATACATATACTGCTCGCCTGGTCGTTCTTTTTCAATCTTCCACTTTTCACCCGAACGACCTGCACCACCCATATAGCTGTTTGATGCATATTTGTACAGAATAACGGCGAGAAATTAAATTTTTATTTTTCCACCTAGCGCTGCCCGAAAATATCATTTGTGTGTGAAACAAGACGAAACGAAGCGTAATACTCGACTTTATTTGCGTAAATCGAAAATTCGCTCATCGCACCGTGCACCACCATATATATGTCTCTCGCACACAGGTACCGAATAACGCTTTCGGCATCGTGCGCACCGACCGACCGCCGCATTTAAGTTTTTCGCACGCCCGTACCGAATAACGCTTTTAGCATCGTGCGCGCCGACCGACCGACCGACCGACCGACCGCCTCATATATATGTTTCTCGTACATAGGTATCGAATAACGGCAGAAATTATTTTTATTTTATTAAAATAAAATTTTCGTTAATTCGCTTACTCGATACGAAAGGACACATCGGCGAGTGGAAATAAAGCGGACCGAAGTTAAAACGTTCGACATTAGGTTTTTCGCACACCGGTACCGAATAACGCTTTCGACCTGCACCGCCCATACAGCTGTTTGATGCATATTTGTACAGAATAACGGCGAGAAATTTTATTTTTATTTTTCCACTTAGCACTGCCCGAAAATATCATTTGTGTGTGAAACAAGACGAAACGAAGCGTAATACTCGACTTTATTTGCGTAAAATGAAAATTCGCTCATCGCACCGTGCACCACCACATATATATGTCTCTCGCACACAGGTACCGAATAACGCTCTCGGCATCGTGCACACCGACCGACCGCCGCATATAAGTTTTTCGCCCGCCCGTACCGAATAACGCTTTTAGCATCGTGCACACCGACCGACCGCCTCATATATATGTTTTTCGTACACAGGTACCGAATAACGGCAGAAATTATTTTTATTATATTAAAATAAAATTTTCGTCAATTCGCTTATTCGCACCGACCGACCGCCTAATATATATGTTTTTCGTACACAGGTACCGAATAACGGCAGAAATTATTTTTATTTTAATAAAATAAAATTTTCGTCAATTCGCTTATTCGCACCGACCGACCGCCTCATATATATGTTTTTCGTACACAGGTACCGAATAACGGCAGAAATTATTTTTATTTTAATAAAATAAAATTTTCGTCAATTCGCTTATTCGCACCGACCGACCGCCTCATATATATGTTTTTCGTACACAGGTACCGAATAACGGCAGAAATTATTTTTATTTTAATAAAATAAAATTTTCGTTAATTCGCTTACACGATGCGAAAGGACAGATCGGCGAGTGGAAATAAAGCGGACCGAAGTGAAAACGTTCGACTTTAGGTTTTTCGCACACAGGTACCGAATAACGCTTTTAGCATCGTGCACACCGACCGACCGCCGCGTACAATTATTTCGCACGCCCGTACCGAATAACGCTTTTGGCATCGTGCACACCGACCGACCGCCTCACATATATATTTTTCGTACATAGGTACCGAATAACGGCAGAAATTATTTTTATTTTAATAAAATAAAATTTTCGTCAATTCGCTTATTCGCACCGACCGACCGCCTCATATATATGTTTTTCGTACACAGGTACCGAATAACGGCAGAAATTATTTTTATTTTCATAAAATAAAATTTTCGTTAATTCGCTTACACGATGCGAAAGGACAGATCGGCGAGTGGAAATAAAGCGGACCGAAGTGAAAACGTTCGACTTTAGGTTTTTCGCACACAGGTACCGAATAACGCTTTTAGCATCGTGCACACCGACCGACCGCCGCGTACAATTATTTCGCACGCCCGTACCGAATAACGCTTTTGGCATCGTGCACACCGACCGACCGCCTCACATATATATTTTTCGTACATAGGTACGGAATAACGGCAGAAATTATTTTTATTTTATTAAAATAAAATTTTCGTCAATTCGCTTATTCGCACCGACCGACCGCCTCATATATATGTTTTTCGTACACAGGTACCGAATAACGGCAGAAATTATTTTTATTATATTAAAATAAAATTTTCGTCAATTCGCTTATTCGCACCGACCGACCGCCTCATATATATGTTTTTCGTACACAGGTACCGAATAACGGCAGAAACTATTTTTATTTTAATAAAATAAAATTTTCGTTAATTCGCTTACGCGATGCGAAAGGACAGATCGGCGAGTGGAAATAAAGCGGACCGAAGTGAAAACGTTCGACTTTAGGTTTTTCGCACACAGGTACCGAATAACGCTTTTAGCATCGTGCACACCGACCGACCGCCGCGTACAATTATTTCGCACGCCCGTACCGAATAACGCTTTTGGCATCGTGCACACCGACCGACCGCCTCACATATATATTTTTCGTACATAGGTACGGAATAACGGCAGAAATTATTTTTATTTTATTAAAATAAAATTTTCGTTAATTCGCTTACGCGATTCGAAAGGACAGATCGGCGAGTGGAAATAAAGCGGACCGAAGTGAAAACGTTCGACTTTAGGTTTTTCGCACACAGGTACCGAATAACGCTTTTAGCATCGTGCACACCGACCGACCGCCGCGTACAATTATTTCGCACGCCCGTACCGAATAACGCTTTTGGCATCGTGCACACCGACCGACCGCCTCACATATATATTTTTCGTACATAGGTACGGAATAACGGCAGAAATTATTTTTATTTTATTAAAATAAAATTTTCGTTAATTCGCTTACGCGATGCGAAAGGACAGATCGGCGAGTGGAAATAAAGCGGACCGAAGTCAAAACGTTCGACTTTAGGTTTTTCGCACACAGGTACCGAATAACGCTTTTAGCATCGTGCACACCGACCGACCGCCGCGTACAATTATTTCGCACGCCCGTACCGAATAACGCTTTTAGCATCGTGCACACCGACCGACCGCCGCGTACAATTATTTCGCACGCCCGTACCGAATAACGCTTTTGGCATCGTGCACACCGACCGACCGCCTCACATATATATTTTTCGTACATAGGTACGGAATAACGGCAGAAATTATTTTTATTTTATTAAAATAAAATTTTCGTTAATTCGCTTACGCGATGCGAAAGGACAGATCGGCGAGTGGAAATAAAGCGGACCGAAGTGAAAACGTTCGACTTTAGGTTTTTCGCACACAGGTACCGAATAACGCTTTTAGCATCGTGCACACCGACCGACCGCCGCGTACAATTATTTCGCACGCCCGTACCGAATAACGCTTTTGGCATCGTGCACACCGACCGACCGCCTCACATATATATTTTTCGTACATAGGTACGGAATAACGGCAGAAATTATTTTTATTTTATTAAAATAAAATTTTCGTTAATTCGCTTACGCGATGCGAAAGGACAGATCGGCGAGTGGAAATAAAGCGGACCGAAGTCAAAACGTTCGACTTTAGGTTTTTCGCACACAGGTACCGAGTAACGCTTTTAGCATCGTGCACACCGACCGACCGCCGCGTACAATTATTTCGCACGCCCGTACCGAATAACGCTTTTGGCATCGTGCACACCGACCGACCGCCTCACATATATATTTTTCGTACACATGTACAGAATAACGGCAGAAATTATTTTTATTTTATTAAAATAAAATTTTCGTTAATTCGCTTACGCGATACGAAAGGACACATCGACGAGCGGAAATAAATGTGAACCGTGGTAAAAATTTCGTAATTATTTCGTGTCGATCGAAATTTCGCTTTTCGCACCGTGCACACCGACCGACCGCCACACCGGTACAGAATGACTGTCGAAATTTCTTTTATCATTCGATAATATAATATTCGTTCGTTCGCTCGCTCGCAGGAAACGTAAGGAAAAAAGATCGACGAGCGGAAATTAATTGCGAACCGTGGTAAAAGTTTCGAAATTATTTCTTGTCGAAATTATTTTTATAATATTAAAATATAATATGCGTTAATTCGCTTACGCGATACGAAAGGACACATCGACGAGCGGAAATAAATGCGAACCGTGGTAAAAATTTCGTAATTATTTCGTGTCGATCGAAATTTCGCTTTTCGCACCGTGCACACCGACCGACCGCCACACCGGTACAGAATGACTGTCGAAATTTCTTTTATCATTCGATAATATAATATTCGTTCGTTCGTTCGTTCGTTCGCTCGCACGAAACGTAAGGAAAAAAGATCGACGAGCGGAAATAAATTGCGAACCGTGGTAAAAGTTTCGAAATTATTTCGAAATTATTTCTTGTCGAAATTTCGGTTTTAGCTCCGTGCACACCGACCGACCGACCGCCACATATAGGTTTTTCGTACATAGGTACCGAATAACGGCAGAAATTATTTTTATTATATTAAAATATAATATTCGTTAATTCGCTTACGCGATACGAAAGGACACATCGACGAGCGGAAATAAATGCGAACCGTGGTAAAAATTTCGTAATTATTTCGTGTCGATCGAAATTTCGCTTTTCGCACCGTGCACACCGACCGACCGCCACACCGGTACAGAATGACTGTCGAAATTTCTTTTATCATTCGATAATATAATATTCGTTCGTTCGTTCGTTCGCTCGCACGAAACGTAAGGAAAAAAGATCGACGAGCGGAAATAAATTGCGAACCGTGGTAAAAGTTTCGAAATTATTTCTTGTCGAAATTATTTTTATAATATTAAAATATAATATTCGTTAATTCGCTTACGCGATACGAAAGGACACATCGACGAGCGGAAATAAATGCGAACCGTGGTAAAAATTTCGAAATTATTTCGTGTCGATCGAAATTTCGCTTTTAGCATCGTGCACATCGACCCACCGGCCGCCACATATAGGCCAATCGCACACCGGTACCGGATGACTGTCGAAAGTTCTTTTACTATACGATAATATAAAATTCGTCCATTCGCTCGTTCGAAACGAAAGGAAACATTGGTGGTAAGTGTGAAAATTGCGAAATTTAACCACCACTCACGCCTTATTTAACATACATTCGTTACGGATATGGGTACAGAAAAACGGTAATTAATTATATCACTTTACGTACCGAATAGCGGCCGCAAATGTGATCCCTATTCGTGTACCGAATAACGGCCGCAGATGTGATGCCTATTCGTGTACCGAATAACGGCCGCAGATCTGATGTCCATTCG
>CAXAKX010000936.1:0-12930 GCA_963969525.1 Ontholestes murinus
ATACGGCACGGAATATTGTGGCCAAAATACGTGACTTTCAAAAAGTTTCACTTTGGGGATATATGGGGGTCTATTATGGCTACTTTTTAAAATTAATTTCATAATATACAGGGTGTCCCAAAAACCCTAAAAGTATCAAAGTTGTGTTTTTTTTTAAATGAAAGACCCTGTATTTTATTGTATTTTTGGATCCTTCGATCAAAATAAGTGTGTGTTTTAATAAGGTTTTTATTACTTAAACCTTAAGGTTTTTGAAATAATTTGAATTTTGTAAAAATTTAACCTAATTTTCATGTTTCAAATACTTAAAAAGTAATTAAGTTATGCATACCAAATTTACACTGAAATGTAACAATAGATCATATTTTATTTTCCAAGTATAATAAATGTGACATCTTATACCGTGTGTAAAAAAATTGGAATTAAACAAATGAGAACTTCAAGTGGCTATAACTTAGTTTATTTAAATGGAACGCTATATTTAATAATTTATCAGCAAATGCACGTTTTAATTACCTATCGAATGGTATTTATATCTTAAATGTTAAGTCTTCTCGTTTTTACAGAAAACGCCAAAATATTGTTTATTGCACCGTTTTAGTACTTTTTAAGTAAAAATTTTAGTGTATCTAGTTTTCCATCGTATTTAAAAACGTAAGATAATTAATTTAGTCTGTTACTTTAGTTTAAAAAGCCTGTCTTTTGTTATAGTTGTGTTATTTTGCGTTTTTGTGTTAGATCGTTAGTAACCGTTATTGTTTGAACATCGTTGTTGTATTTAATAGTAAAAAATGAAAATTTACACAGATTTTCTTATACTGGGGTTTTTATAACTGACACTTCCAATTTCTTTAAATTGGTTTAATAGTCTCTCAAAAATGGCTGGCTTAGGGTGATTTCTTTCGGGAAACCTTTAAGTATAAACTCGACAAGCCAATAAACAATTTTGATGACACTCTCCAAGCATAAAGATAATGCCAATACCTCCTTTTGAGTAAATCTTCATTTTTTTACCAAAAATACAACAGCGATGTTCAAACAATAACGATTACTAACGATCTAACACAAAAATGCAAAATAAGACAACTATAACAAAAGACCAGGCTTTTTAAACTAAAGTGGCATACTAAATTAATTATCTGACGTTTTTAAATACCATAGAAAACTAGATACATTAAAATTTTTACTTAAAAAGTACTAAAACGGCGCAAAAAACAATATTTTGGCGTTTTCTGTAAAAACCAGAAGACTTAACATTTAAGATATAAATACCATTCGATAGGTAATTAAAACGTGCATTTGCTGACAAATTAATAAATAATAGCGTTCCATTTAAATAAATGAAGTTATAGCCATTTAAAGTTCTCATTTGTTTAATTCCAATTTTTTTACACCCGGTATAAGATGTCAAATTTATTATATTTGTAAAATAAAATATGATCTATTGTTACATTTCAGTGTAAATTTGGTATGCATAACTTAATTACTTTTTAAGTATTTGAAACATGAAAATTAGGTTAAATTTTTACAAAATTCAAATTATTTCAAAAACCTTAAGGTTTATGTAATAAAGACCTTATTAAAACACACACTTATTTTGATCGAAGGATCCAAAAATGCAATAAAATACAGGGTATTTCATTAAAAAAAACACAACTTTGATACTTTTAGGGTTTTTGGGACACCCTGTATATTATGAAATTAATTTTAAAAAGTAGCCCTAATAGACCCCCATATATCCCCAAAGTGAAACTTTTTGAAAGTCACGTATTTTGGCGACAATATTCCGTGCCGTATAGCGTGAATAACCCTGTATATATATATATATATATATATATATATATATATATATATATGGGTTTTCTTACAAAAAGAAAGTTCTATCATTGCGCCGATGTCGTAGATTCGCTTCTCGATAAAGAACCATTTTTAAAGGTTGCCATAAATACCCAATATCTATCATATCGTTGGATTTTACACAATTGCAAACGAAGGCAGTGGGATTTCTAACATTTCATTCGACGTGCGTTACTGCTAATTAATTCGCCTCACACCAGAGATTTAATTAGCAGATGTGAAACGTTCGAATGGAACTGGGATGATATTTGTGCCATTTAAATGCCACCCACCGTAGCGGACGTTCTCGACCGTGAATGATTTATTGGTCATCACTTTCTGCTTTTGTTGCAAAATTAATTTATTGAGGTTTCGATCCGCGCGTAAATAAAACGAAATTGATGAATTGTTGGCAAATAGAGTGATTACTGTAATTATACGAGTTATCAATGATTCATTGTATTTATTTAACTCCTAATTGGTGAAAAATTAATAAAATTATTAATTTCTACACAACTGCAAATTATTTAAACGTATAGTTTTATCACCTTGAAGGATTAATCGCGTATTCCGATAATTTCCGTCAGTCTCTAATTTCCGCAAATACCTCCCCCCATTCCAACATCATTCCTGATCTAATCTGGATACTCCTTTTTATTAAAACTCCCCGATGGTCGAGCTGCATCACGGTTGGGATTTTATTGCGGACCGTAGGGTTGCATCCGGCGGGAAGATCGCCCCGCGCACCCCCGCTGGGGATCTGCATTGCGCTTTTAATCAAAATGAATCTGACTTTAATATCCAGTAAATGTTGTGTATTAGTTGGCCAGCGTAATCGGTTGCATGCTGTGGTGTGTGTTTAATTTAACGTCCATGATGAAACTAATTTTAAAACGAGACTTTGTTTACCCTTTAAACTTTTCAAAGGTTATTAATAATTTTCATAAACGGTATTTAGCACTATTAGGTTTTAATTAATTATTCTCAAAAAAACAACAACCAAGAGAATAAAATATTAGAAGATAAATTGTTATGGAGAATCGATGTATCCTTAATTTAGATTTTATTTTCATCAATTTCAATTAAATACAAATTAGAGTTCACAGTTAACTGTCAAAAAAGTGAACTCAAGCTTGTACTTCTTAATCTCAAGAAATAAAACAACAGAAATGTCTAATAAAATGATTAATTAAATAGTTATTAATTATCAAATTAAGAGTTTATTCCTAATTTAAAGTAATCTCAGCTTTGATTTAATTGAAAGTTAACATTAACTCCTCCAACTTATAGTTGTTGAATAGATTTTTTAATATTAATACGGATATTATCTTTTATAAATTTAATTTATTTAATTGTTAAAAAGGGTATTGTACTAAATAACCAATGCAGATTTTATAGAACAAGTGTATACATTTTAACACACCAATTTATAATTTATTTCATAATGCGTAGCTTAAGAATAAATATTTAATATTACATGTCCAAGAATAGTTTGCAATAAACAGAGAACACAAATAGCAAATATTAATTTACAGATTATTTAAAGAATAGATTATAGCCATAATGTTGGAAAAAATATTTGGTATTCAAACATTGATTGGCAAACATTTTACTTAGAACTTTTATAATTATTCGTTAACAAATTTTAATATCTCAATTGAAATTATTTTCAATTAACCTCCGATGTTTTAAAGCGTATAATCGTTTCGCATTTTTGTAAAGAATAGATTATAACCATATCCAGCTATTTCTTGAATTATTTTGTCACTTATCTCTTGATGCAACATTATAAAGAATGGTGATGTAGCCATCATAGAAGTTTTCCTATATTTTACTCGAAAACTTAGGCTAACGCAAAAAGGCTATTCTTAATAATTTCTTCACTTTTGAATTCTCTGCAATTATTTGTTATATAAATTTCATGTAACTCCAACAGTTTATTAGCAATAATATTATATACTCTATAAAATTTTACGACCATTCTTTGACACACGTACAAATTGCAGCTTTCGAATGATTAAACTTTGATTCTTGATGGCACATTAGGCCCACAGAATTCAACCATTAAATATTGGTTTGCTGAGTTTCATCGTAACGGTACGGGCACAAACAATGCAAAACGTTCAGTAAGACCAAATGAGGCAATTAATTAAAAAAATCAAAATAAAATCATGTTGAATGATAAAATGAAAGTGAGTACAATCTAAAATATAAATTGCAGGCAAAATTTATAAACCTGAAGTAGATATTGTTGGAAACTATTATAACCCTATAAGAAGATTCTCTGAATTTGGAAATTTTTAAAAGATTGAGTAGGAATTAATGATAAATTTAGACAGAGCAAAATCAGAAAATTTATTAAATCCTGGAGATAATTTAACGGAAAGGAAAATACTTGCAAATTAAAGGAGAAATTAATAAAAAAAAACTAGAAATTTTTAGGGAAGAGAAAACTCTATAAATATTTACATTTTATAATCCTCAATATTAAATCATTCAACTTATAGGAGCAACTGCCAAAAATTCTAGAAAAATAGAAAAAAATTGCTTAAAATTTTTAGAACGCTCGAAGAAAATTTTTATAATTACGAAATTTCCAAAAATTTGAAATTTCTGAAAAAAAATGAACAGAAACTGCTAGAAAGTTCTAATAAAAAAAGTAAAATCCAAATATTTGAAATATACATTTCTAAAAAATCTGAAAATAAGAAAATGTTAGAAGAAAATTTTTTAAATAAAAAATATTCCAATAAAATCATAATTTATAAAGGTTTCTAAATAATAGAAATAATAAAGAAAATTTAATACAAGTTAATTCGCATAAATTTTAAAGAGAAACTGGAAAATCCTAGAAATCTACAACAAAAATTGCTGAAAAATTTTAGGAAAGTAGAACAAGAAAGTCTATAAAAATATGAAAATGTTGAAGATATGTTGCTGACAAAGCCTAGAAATCTGAAAAAAGATTGATGGAAATCATTAGACCCTTGGAAGACAATTTAGTAATTTTCAGAAATTTTTTATTAGTTTAAGAAAATTCTAGAAACCTGAAAGAGAAGTTACTAGAAATATTAGAAGACTTGAAGTTTAATCGTATAACATGCAGGAGTAATTGCTAAAAATTCTAGAAATCTATAAAAAAAATAGTAGTAGTAAAATTTTAGAACCCTCGAACAAATCCTATAAAAATTCATAAGATAAAGAAATAAATATCTTGAATTTTGGAGGCGTTCACTTCGTAGTACATTTTTAATGTACTAAGTTTGATAATGATTACTGTGTAATTCGAAACTAGTCACAAGTGTTATATAAAAATAAAAGGTAGTATAAAAAAGTTAAACGTTTTCTGTTATTCATAAAGAAATAAATAAGGGAATGGTTTCAAAAAATGGAATAGAAATTTCTAGAATATTTTGATCAGATAAAAGAACTAAGGAAGAAATCTGGAAGGTATTTTTATTTTGAAAATCTGAAAAATTTATTGCTGGAAATTGTTAGAAGAAAATTCAGAAATTTGATAATTATTAATAAAAGAGCAGAAAGACCATCGGTCTTCTCGAAAAGAAGAGAAGCAGTATAAAAATTATTATGCCTTATTACTGTAAGACTACATTCAATAAATATGTTTATCTCTCTCTTCCAATAAATCAAAGAATGAAAAATGTTCAGAAATGTTTGTAAATTCCTGAAATGTAAACGAAAATTTGTAAACCACAAATAAAATTGTAGCAGATTTGAAGGAAAATCACTCGAATAGAAATTACTTCAATTCAATCCGCATAATTTTGATTTTAATTGTCCTGTTGTTTCTAATTATTGTTAAATTTCTGTATATTTTAATATGTTATTATTTTATTGTTGTTTTTAAATTATAAAATGTAGACCCTAGTTTTAGTGTATATTTAAGATTTTAATATCTATTTTTATCATCACATGGCCTACCGTAAATAAATAAATAAATAAATAATTTCTGGAAAGTCGTAGAAAAATATTACAATTAGAAAATGCTCAAAATCATTTCTGGAACAGTCCAGAAATCTAAAAAGGGATAGATTGAAAGATTTAAAACTCTAAAAGAAAATTTCCACAAATGTTTGAAAAATTCCAATTAGATATAGAAATTTTACAGGCTTCGTTGCTAATTCGTGAAATTAGTAAGAGAAATTGCAAAAAAGAGAATTTGTTAGAAATTCTTACAATTAGAAAATTATTTTAAAAAATAATTAAATTCCGAAATAAACATGGAATTAAAATTGCTGAAAATTGTACCTTAAAAATTAAGATCTCTTTCCAAATTGCTGGAAAATATAACAATTTGAAAATTTAAATAAAATAAAGGATGAAGAATATTGAAGAAAAGAGAAGTTGAAGAAAAAAATGTCTATAACCTGTGATTATGCTATAAAAGTATTAGCAATAAGATAAAGACTAATTATTACCAATTTAGATTCTCTCACAAAATCAAGCTTTCAAGCAGCATCCGTAAAATTCTACCATGTTCACATTATTGCAAGAAGAAGATTCATTTTTCGCCACAGGATGACAATAAGTAAACCAACAAAGTTTAAGATTTATATCCCGTTTTCTGATTTTGGAAGAAATTCACGTTCAGGGCGAACCATCTAAAATCAGGTGGAGAAGAAACGTTAAATTCAATCCAGGAAGATTTTAGAATCCTAGACGAAGCGTCTCTCGCCATACCGCTTTTCATTATGTATAGAAAACAAGTGATCTTATATGAGAACAACTCATCCTAGGAAATGGCATACCGCAGGGATCGTATCTAGGCCCATTATTGTTCCTAATATTTGCAAATGATTTTTGTAATTATTTTAATAATAATTTTGTTAAGGTTACACATTTTGCAGATGATACATTTTGTAATATTTTTCATATTCAAAGAATTATCGAAAAAAAAACAAAAAAACGGCCTCGAGTAAACATCCGGTTTTAGAATGTTCACCAAAAGCTTTTCAGTTCCAGTTTTTAACGACAAAACCTTATGTTTAAAGTTTAATCTCAAACGGATTGTTTGAGATACAGCGCCCACAGACATTTATATATAATGAATTAATACAGTAAGCATTTACTTGAAAATCGATTTTGGTAGTACAAAATAAATTCCGTGGTGACACTATTACCAGCAAGTACAGAATTTCTATTTTGCACGAAAACAATACTTCCCCTATGTATACTATGTATTTCCCCATATTTTTCTCGAAAACCAGGAGGTTATTCTTAATAATTTGCTCAATTTTGAATTCTTCACAATTACTTGTTATATAAATTTCATTTAGTTCCTATAGTTTACTAGCAATAAGCAAAAAATTGTAAAAAAAAAATTAAATTAAGAACTTTAACTTTTGTTTAAAAAGTTATGTCTTATTTTTCAAAATTTGTTTGAATATATCTATTAAACTTTGCAAAAATGTTAAGTTTATTTACGTTTTACTTTTAATTAAAACCCTCGCTTATGTTTTACTGATTGGAGGGTGGGTTAGAGACCACCCACCAACCCTACATATACATATTAACTTTAATTACTGATCGCCTCACGGTTTGCAATAACTTAGAGCTCCCAATAAACTCTTCACAATTTAGAAAGCGGATTGAATAAAAAATCTTGAAACCTAAAGAAGAAATTAGTGGAAATTTCTTGAATTCTTGAAAAAGTAGGTCTAGATTTTAGAAAAAAAAAATTCTAAAAAATCTAGGGCCTCAAGAAAAATCTAGATTTCTACAAACAAATTTTCTAAAAAGTTCTAGAGCCTCCAAGAAAATCTTTGCAATTTATAAGATAAGAAGAAATCTGGAGGAGAAATTTCTGGATATTTCCTGAACCCTTGGAAAAAAGTCTAGACTTCTAAATGAAAATTTTTTAAAAATATCTAGAGCCTCCTAGAAATTTAGAAGACCCTAAATATTTTCTAAAAAATTCTAGACCCTCCAAGAAAAATTCCGCAATTTAGAACATTCTAAATAATTTTATAGTTGAAACAAAATGTTAAATTCTAGAGAAGTAATTACTGAAATTCACCTGAATTCTCGAAAAAAAGAGGAAAGAAAATCTTCGCAATTTATAAGAAAAAAAAAATTTAATTTGGGAAAGAAGTTATTGGCCATTTTCTAAACTCTAAACTTTTAGAAAAAAATCTAGACTGCCTCAAGGAAAATCTTTGCAATTTAAAAGACGACTTAAAAAAAATCTTGAACTCTGGAGAATAAATTGCTAGAAATTTCCCGAACCCTCGAGAAAATAATCTGATTTCTAGAAGTAAATTCTAAAAATTCTAAAGCCTCAAAGAAAATCTTCGCGATTTAAAAGTTGAAAAAATCTTGAAATGTGGAGAAGAAATTACTAGAAATTTCCTGAGTCTAGATAGACAACAAATTTTCTAAAAAAAAGTCTTTATTTAAATCCTCGCAATTTACTGGAAATTTCCTAAATTTTACAAATTCAAATTGATACAATAAAAATCAAAAATTCGTTATTAATTTTTTTTGATATTTTAGCTATAATACTTTAAATAATAATGAAATTGCGAAAATTCTTTCACTAATAAATTACCAGCAATGAAGAGAAGTAAAAATGCTGAAAAATTAAAAACATTTAAAAAATTCTTTTACGAAATGATTTCTAATATCAAATACAATTTTTTTTTGTGCAATTTAGGTAAGAAATTCTTCTTAAAATTTCGATTTAACGATACAAGAAATTTTGTAAATTTCCAGAAATATTGCAAAAACATTCTAAAAAACAACTCTCGAAATATTGCTTTGCTATATCCAAAACAAATTGCTCAAAAATACTAGAATTTACAGACTTTTTTGAGAAAAAAAATACAACAAAATAAGGAAATAAATCTAAATAATTAACGGAAGATACTAAAATTTTTGAAAATATATTTATAGCAAATTCTAAAATCATTAATGAAATGCTACAACCTAAATATACTATAAATAATAACATTTAAGAAAAAAGAAATAGTAGACTCCTTGGAGAAATTTCTAGAACTCTACAAAAGAAATTGTTGGAAATTTCTAGGAACAGATTTTCTAGAAAAATCTATAGCCTCCAAATCTGAGTATGAGTTATTGTAGAGTCTCGAAAAAAAAGTGTCGAATTCTGGAAAAGATTTTTTTTAAATTTTTGAGCCCTGAAGAAAATCGTTTCAATTTATAAGACAATATTAAAATCTAGAAGAGAAATTACTGAAAACAGCATTAAAGAAAATTCTAAAAATATTAAAACGAACTTTATAAAACTTCTAGAACTCCCGAATAACTAAATATTCTGGAAATATGAATAAGAAATCACTGTTAACTTCCAGAATCCTCCAAATAAGTTCTATAAATCTACAAGGAAAACTTGTGAAAAATTCTAGAATCCTTGATCAAAATTCTTTGGAAAGGAAGATGCAAATAAAAATTCCTGAATTTTTTAGAAGCCTCTAAGTAAGTTCTAGAAAATTAGAAGAAAATTTCCTAATAAACTGTAAAACTCGAATTAAATCTTTGCTAAAAGTTCTGGAAATATCTATTTATTTATTAAATAAAAAAAAAATACTGTACACTTTTAGAATCTTCCAAAAAAGTTTTATAAACCTAAAATGAAATCTTGTGAAAAATTCTAGAAACCTCAATGTAAAAGAAAAACTAAAAGTATGGAAAATTATAGAAATTTAGAAGAAAATTTTCGAATAGAAAAATCTTGTATAGAAACCACCAAAATATTTTTATAAATAAATATAAATAATGACTTTTTGAAACTCTTGAAGAAAATCTTTGCTAAAGCTGTAAAAATTTCTAGAATTCTCGATGGAAATTCTTTGGAAAGGAAGTTGCAATAAAAACTAAAATTATGGAGGACAAATTACTGAAATTTCAAGAATCTTTAAAGAAAAATCTAAAAGAATTTCTGAAATATTCTAAAGTTAAATATTTTTCTCACAAATTAAGAACTTTACGAAAAACATGTATTTATAAAGGTTGTTCAGTTTCTCATTCCCTTTAACTTTGTTTGAAAAGTTATGTAATATTTTTTAAATTTAGATTTTAAATATTGAGAAAATACAAAAAAAAACGCCTCGAGTAAACATCCACTTCCGGTTTATAAATGTTCATTAAAAGCTTTTCAGTTTTAGTTTTTAATGATAAAACATAAACAGTCCACAGACATTCTCATTCACGAAAACAAAAAGCAATTCTTAGTAATTTGTTCAGTTTTGGATTCTCTAAAATTATTTGTTATGTAAATTTTATGTGACTACAATAGTTTTTTAGCGATTAACAAAAAATATCAAAATTTTCAAATTTTATTATTTTTGCTCGAAAGTTAAGAATTTTATGAAAAATATATTTTTATAAAACTTGTTTACTTTTTTATTCTCTTTAACTTTTGTTTGAAAGGTTTTGTAATATATTTTATTTTTAAAAAATAAACATTTCCGGTTTTTAAATGTTTACTAAAAGCTCATTCGTTTTTGAGATACAGCGTCCACAGACATTTTCATGCACGAAAACAAAACTTCCCCTATATATACTATATATGGAAAGTAATAAAAGGTAGATAATTAATAAACACTTGTTTTAAATCTAAGTAAACATTTAAACAAACCAAGTGTTAATCAATTCTCTACCTATCATATCCAGCTATTCTGTAAGACCAATTAACGCATTCATATTTAATGCAATCAATTTGAACTTCCTCCCCCTGCGAAATGCCTTGATTATTTACGAAGAAATCTGATTACAAATTCAGTTCGAATTTTTCCCTTTGTTATGTTGCGGCGAACACCCCGGATTAGTTCTACCGTTCGCACACCTACGCCGGGATAAAAATGGTATGCATAATTAAGACCCGATATAGGCGGACACGGAGCGTATTCAAAAGGCAGGGTGGAAACATAGATAGAAAAATAGATAAAGAGGCGGCGGCTACGGGGCTGTGCGGAAAATTACGGGGGTGGAAAAATGCTGGAATGAATCAAAACTGAAATATTCATTACGCGGCGAAAAAGCGCGACGACTGAAAGTTTTCATTAATTTTACGTCAATGCAGGAATAGTGCATCTCGATTATTTTAATATATTTCAGAGGAATATTAAATATCTGTATGGCATTGAGAAATCATTAAATGGTAGATATTATTTTTATTTATTTTAATATTAAAATTGACTCTATAATATTTCATTACTTTTAGTATAATTAAATTGTGGCAATTCAGATTCGGAATCAATTTCCCTTCCTATAGTATTTAATTTTCCTGTACAAATTTCTTCAACGAAATAATTCGTTGTAAAGTTTCTAAATGCCTTATTTACAATTATATATATATACAGGGTGAGTTTTTTTCGATGTTCTCTATGGGGATCTCGGAAACTATAAGAGATAGAGAAACGGTTAAATGGGGGAAGAAGTGTAGATTTACGAGACGAATAAAATTCCACTTTCAAAGTTTTCAATAAAGTCAAGGGTAGCTAGATATTTTGAAAAAAATAAAAAGTGTCAACAAAAGGACAAAAAGTTTTAGATAATTTTATGTAGATTCATAAAAAGTAATCAGAAAATTTTTATCGCCATTATTTTCCGAGATATGATGCAAACTTACATTTTTTTTTAAATGGAAACTATAATTGGCTATGGCCTCATTCAAAAGGTATTTTTTTTCTCTTTAATCCAATATGACATACGACATAGTTATTTCTAAAAATAAGTGAGTTATAGTCATTTTAAATTTTATTATAAATAAAAAATGGGTAGCCATGAAAAAGATAAAAGTAAAACAATTGCAGTTGTTTATAATAATAGCAATATTGTAATTATTAGTTCTACAAAGTTAAATAAAAATGAAAAGCCAGCATAAGTATAATAATTTTGTAATTATCAAATGTCCTTCTATATGTGGTATAAACCCATTTGTCAAGAGAATAATACGTTTCTTACAAAAATATTATGAACAGATGAATCGCGATTCACTAATTGTGGAATTTTTAATCGCCACAATGAACATAGATGAACTTAAGAGAATCCACGAGAAGTTTCACAGAAAAAACTACAAATTACATTTGGGTTTAATCCATGGTGTGTTTGGATTAATCATTCTCGGTCCATATATTTTTGAAAGCTCACTAAGTGAAACTGATTACTTTCATTTTCTTCAAAAAACATTTGAAGATACGCTCAATTGTTTAAATTTATCATTACAAGCAAGATTGAAATGGTTCCAATATGACGGTGCTCAACCTAATAACATGTTGGCTTCACAAATTATTTAAATGATGCTTTTCCTAACTCATAAGTGGGAAGAAATAAAACAATCCCAGGGCCACCTAGATCTCCCGATCTGCGCGTTTTAACATTTTTTCTGTGGGGTTATGTAAAAAACAAAGTATATGGAAAATCATATTAATCTGTGGAGGATCATAAACTAGTTGTTATTGAAACATTTAATTCAATTTACATGAGAATAGCCAAAAAGGGATAAATTCAATTTTAAAAAGATATAATTTATGTCATAATAGTATTAATAGTGGACTCTTTGACCAAATTTTTTTAATTTTAAAATTTCTCTCCCATTGATATATTGGTAATTACAGAATTATTTTATGCAGTTGTTTTATTTTGATTTATCTCTGTAAAACTAATGATTACAATATTGCTAATATTATAAACAACTGCAATTGTTTTACTTTCATCTTTTCCATGGCTACACATTTTTTATTTATAATAAAATTTAAAAAGACTATAACTCACTCATTTTTAGAAATAACTATGTCATATGCCATATTGGATTAAAGAGAAAAAATTACCTTTTGAATGAGGTCACAGTCAACTATGGTTTCCATTTAAAAAAATGTAAGTTTGCGTCATATCTCGGAAAATAATGGCGATAAAAATTTTCTGATTATTTTTTAGTAATCTGCATAAAATTATCTAAAACTGTGACATTTAGAGTTTTTTTCTATCTGTTATATTAACCGAGATATATTGATTTGAAAAAATTGACACTTTTTACTTTTTGCAAAATATCTAGTTACCCTTGACTTTTTTGAAAACTTTGAAAGTGGAATTTTATTCGTCTCGTAAATCTAC
>CAXAKX010000937.1:0-17452 GCA_963969525.1 Ontholestes murinus
AGAAAAAAACTGTAAAGGACAAAGTTTTAGATAATTTTATGTAGATTAATAAAAAATAGTCAGATAATTTTTATCGCCATTATTTTCTGAGATATGATGCAAACTTACATTTTTTTAAATGGAAACCATAGTTGGCTATGGCCTCATTCAAAAGGTAATTTTTTTCTCTTTAATCCAATATGACATACAACATAGTTATTTCTAAAAATAAGTGAGTTATAGTCATTTTAAATTTTATTATAAATAAAAAATGGGTAGCCATGAAAAAGATGGAAGTAAAACAATTGCAGTTGTTTATTATAATAGCAATATTGTAATTATTAGTTCTACAAAGTTAAATAAAAATAAAAAAACAGCATAAGAATAATATTTTTGTAATTATCAAATGGCCTTCTGTATGTAGTATAAACCCATTTATCAAGAGGGTAATACGTTTCTTACAAAAATATTATGAACGGATAAATCGCGATTCACTAGTTGTGGTATTTTTAATCGCCACAATGAACATTGATGAACTTAAGAGAATCCACGAGAAGTTTCACAGAGAAAACTACAAGTTAAATTTGGGTTTAATCCATGGTGTGTTTGGATTAATAATTCTCGGTCCATATATTTTCGAAAGCTCACCAAGTGAAAATGATTACTTTCGTTTTCTTCAGAAAACATTTAAAGATACGCTCGATTATTTAAATTTATCATTACAAGCAAGATTAAAATGGTTCCAATGTGATGGTGCTCCACCTCATAACATATTGGCTTTACAAATTATTTAAATGATGCTTTTCCTAACACATAAGTGGAAAGAAATAAACCAATCCCAGGGCCACCTAGATCTCCCGATCTGCGCGTTTTAGAATTGTTTCTGTGGGGTTATGTAAAAAACAAAATATATGAGAAATCATATCAATCTGTGGAGGATCATAAACTAGTTGTTATTGAAACATTTAATTCAATTTACATGAGAATAATCAAAAAGCCATAAATTCAATTTTAAAAAGATATAATTTATGTCATAATAGTATTAATAGTGGACTCTTTGACCATATTTTTTTAATATTAAAATTTCTCTCCCATTAATATATTGATAATTACAGAATTACTTTATGCAGTTGTTTCATTTTGGTTTATCACTGTAAAACTAATAATTACAATATTGCTGATATTATAAACAACTGCAATTGTTTTACTTTCATCTTTTTCATGGCTACCCATTTTTTATTTATAATAAAATTTAAAATGACTATAAGTCACTCATTTTTAGAAATAACTATGTCGTATGCCATATTGGATTAAAGAGAAAAAAATTACCGTTTGAATGAGGTCGCAGCCAACTATGGTTTCCATTTAAAAAAATGTAAGTTTGCGTCATATCTCGGAAAATAATGACGATAAAAATTTTCTGATTAATTTTTATTAATCTGCATAAAACTATCTAAAACTTTGTCTTTTACAGTTTTTTTCTATCTGTTATAATAACCGAGATATATTGATTTGAAAAAATTTACACTTTTCACTTTTTTCAAAATATCTAGTTATCCTTGACTTTTTTGAAAACTTTGAAAGTGGAATTTTATTCGTCTCGTAAATCTACACTTCTTTCCCCATTTAACCGTTTCTCTATCTCTTATAGTTTCCGAGATCCCCATAGAGAACATCGAAAAAAACTCACCCTGTATATATATATATACAGGGTGTCCCGTTAATGTGGGGAAATGGCTGGACCATATCTTCCTGGGGTCAAAATATGACGATTTAACACAACTTATCTATATCCAAAAATTTATGGTTAAGCCGGAATTTGTCTTCAAAGATTCAAAAAATTTTATTTCTTTTGCTTATATCAATTGAACGCTTTATTCGATTTTAATGAAATTTATTATTAATAACTACCATAATATAATACATCATTTCAATTATTATGGTCATTAGTGATTGACCGGAAGTATAAAAAACAGTAGTACCACCACTTAAAAACTAAAATATTTTTTTAATGGTGCATCCAATAAAAGCTAAAAAAATATTTTTTGAAAGACCAATTAATTTTAAAACTTTTTTGTATCTTAATAATATTTGATATCTTTTACGGTTTTGGCACAAAAAAATAAAATATGAATATAGTATTCAGATTTGCACTCATTAGTAAGTAAATCAACTTGTTCAATTGAATAAAAATTAAATAATATCAAACATCTAACACTTTTTAAACAATTTCCTTCGCAAAATCATAATACAAGCAAGAAATCTGTTTGCTGCAAATGTGAATATTTATGAACTATAATAAAGTTAACAATAAATGATTTAAAGACACTCAGTAATTATGATTTTACATAATTTACATTTTTTAAACAAAGACGGCCACGAAAAACATATATTTTCGATTTAATGGAAAACTAGATTTTGTTTTTACTAGATAAAAAAAATATATTTTATTTTTTTGTGCGAAAACCGTACAAGATATCAAATTTTATTAAGAGACAAAAGTTTTAAAATCAAATTCTCTTTTGAGCAGTATTTTTTTATTTTTTATTGCATGGACTAATAAAAAAATATTTTAGTTTTTAAGTGGTGGTACTACTGTTTTCTATATTTCCTGTTAATCACTAATATCCATAATAACTTAAATCATGTATTATACTAAGGTAGTTCTTAATAATTAATTTCATTCAAATCGAATAAAGCGTTCAATTGTTATAAACAAAAAAAATAAAAAGATTGAAACTTTGAAGACAAATTCCGGCTTAACCGTAAATTTTTGGATATAGATAAGTTGTGTTAAATCATCATATTTTGACTCCAGGAATCTATATATATACACCCTGTATATATATATATATATATTACACATAATAAAAAAAATCCCATCATACTCACCTACGAAAAGGGGATAAATTACACCTGTATTAAATTATTTAATAGGAATATGTCAAGAGCATTGTATACAAAACTATACTACGCGATTTAGATGAGTTAAAAGTTAAAAAGTTTTGTAATATGTAATGTATACTATCTAGTTCTCATATACAAGTTGACTGACGAAAAACCTTTGGTGCTGTATCTCGCTTATTTTTTTATCCGATTTTAATAAATAAAACATCAAATTAAACCATTTTTAAAAGACTTTAATAGGATCTGAACTGTTATTTTTTCTCGCACCCAGTTTTTGACAAAATACAATCAACATTTTTTTTAAAAATTGCACTGTATATATATTTTTATTGATTCGCAAGGAGATTTTTTTTCTGAATATAAAATTGTAGACAAATTTATCCATACATCAAACTTAAGTCGAGAAATTGAGGATTACAAAAATAAATAAAAAGTCAAGTATCCATTGTAAACAATATACAGACCCTATTTTAAATGTCAAAAGTGACAGTGACAGCCATTGATACAATACTGCAACGATTTTTAATTATTTCATAATTAAAATGTTGCAATATTTCAAACACTGTACTAAAATTTTGTGCTTCTACAGAAATCGTTTTTCAGTTTTTGAAATCTTGCAACATTTTTATTATGAAATTATTAAAAATCATTGCAGTATAGTACCAATGACTGACACTGTCACTTTTGGCATTTGGAATAGGTTCTGTATATTGTTTACTATGGGTATTTGATTTTTAATTTTTTTTTAATCCTCAATTTCACGACTTTGGTTTGATGAATGGATAAAATTGTTTACAAATTTAGATTCAGAAAAAAATCTCCTTGCGGATCAGTACAAAATATATATACAGTGCAATATGAAAAAAAAGGTTGATCGTCTTTGTCAAAAACTGTATGCAAGAAAAAATATCAGTACAGTTCATATTAAAGTCTTTTAAAAATCATTTAATTTGATGTTTTATTTATTCAAATCGGATCAAAAATAAGCGAGATACAGCACCAAAGGTTTTTCGTCAGTCACCCTGTATATGCGGGTAAGGAATTATACAATTTAACTGCAAACATATCTTACTCCATCTTTGGTACTAATCAGCCTCACAAATTAGGGATGTATATCACTTTTATGCTGAGTATTGTATGTATGAATCTGCTCGTGCATAGTGTATTTTTCCCTACTTTTATGAATATGCCTTAAACACTCCAGTATATAAATGAACGGGAGTGTAAGTATATTAAAATTAGGAAAACAGTTCTGCCGATTTCAGCAACAGTTGTGACAACACGTCTATTGAGAGCAAACATGTAATGCCTGCTGGAAGAATGCTCCCACTACTAAATACCGTACGCCAAATGGCTTTAAAATATAACAAAGCGAGCTGTTCTGAGAACAGAGTTTGATGCGTTGCTGCTAAGGTTGCGAAGCGGAAACATATTTTTGTTTAGTCGGGCGGATAGTTTCCTGCCGTGTTCATGCTATAACAATTTAAAATCTATATACACTCCCAATAATTTACAGGAGTCGCTAAAGTAAAGCTTCACCACCATGTTTATTAAAGGGCCTCAAGCTAAACATACTATTAGTAGTTTTCCCTTCATTAAGTTTCAACTTATTATATGGAAACCACTTACTGGCTGTCGAGCGTGCATCCTCACTTAATTGCAGTCCAGACTGAAGAACGTTAAAGTTGTGTAATCAACAATAGCACCCCTATTGTCCTTAAAATACAGGGGAAATTAATAATATTAAAATGCAAAAGGTGTTGGTTCCTTGACTGACAAATATGATAAGATCAGTCTACAAGTTGGGTGTATATTATACACGTATAGTTTTCGTAACAAGTCAAGTTAGATACATAGTCGTGTTTGATAGGTATAAAAATGTAGCATTTAGATATTTTTCTTATCATTAATTGTGTTCGGTTTTGCGAACCCCCTAGCTAGCTACCTGCCACCCTGCTCACCCGCTTCCATCCCGAGCGGTAAGAAAAGACACCCCTGCGGATGAAAGAACACACATTAAAACCGACCGTCAACGTTAACGCAAAACTCGCAAATTGTACTCCATTTTCAATTTAACTGTAAATATTGAATATACAAATGTTTAGTAAACGAGTTATCTGTCTTCGCCCCTTTCAACCATATTGCATACAATAAGAAATCAATCTAACATTATACATATTGTACTTGTAGTAAATTATAATGGCGCCGACTAATAGTGCGAAAAATGTGTGTGTACTGCTACTGCTCGATCAGGAGTCCAGTGTCTAACCTGTGAGACAACTTATCTGTCTAGAAAGGGCTGAAATCTGCTGCGGGCGCGACTTGGACTCTTTGGATCTAACGGCAACAACACCAACCCCAATAAAGCAAGAACTAGATATTGATTTCATCGCAGAAGCTTATCAACATCTTAAGAAATCAATTAAAAATAAACAATAAATTATTATTTCATAAAATATGCCTATTGGAGCTCAAAAATTCGACAAGATGTGTTCAGTAATGCAGCATCTAGTGTCATTACAGTTGCAGCCCTACCAACCAGGAAGGTGACGAAAATTTCCCCGAGGAAAGGTAAAAATACTAAACATCCATCCAACATGCAACCAAACCAAGGACGTAGCTCAGAAATCGCCACAAGTACTACTGCAAATGCTGTCCAAGAGGATGTAAAACTCAAGGATGGAAACAAGTTACACATATTAACAATAATGAATGAGCTTATGAAGATAAATGATGTCATGATGAATTAAATCTTAGAAATGAGAAAAGAACAAAAACAATACCATGAACAATTGATCGAACAAAAACGAGAAAATGAAATAATGAAGAATGAGATTAAAGATCTGCATGCAAAAGTAGAAAAGCTTGAAAGGAATAGCAGAAAGAAAAACTTACTAATAACAGGACTTCAAATACATGATAATGACGAAAAAACTCTTCAACAGAAAATAGAATACTTTATTTCAGAAGATTTAATGTTACCTATTAAACTAACAAACGTATCAAAAATCACTGACCAAAAATATATAATTGAAACAGAAAATATAACAGATAAAATAAATATACTAAAAAACAATAATAAACTGAAAACAAAATATGAACGTGTTTATATAGACTCTGATATGACAAAAAAGGAAGAAGAAATACAAGCAACAATCAGGAAAATTGCAAGAGAAGAAAAAGATAAAGGAAATGATGTAAAAGTTGGATACAAAAAAATCATTATAAATGGTAGAGTATTGAAATGGGACGAAGAAGCCTCTAAACTATCTGATAATCCTAACAAACAAATCAATAAAACACTGATATCTAACAGTACACAAACGAAACAACAAAGAAATGATAATAATATGGAAATTGTAAATAAAAACAAACATATATCCCAAAAACAACAGCAAAATATCAGAAAACTAAAAGTTAAACATAGGGAAATCTGGAAACTCGCTACCTGGAACGTAAGAGGAATTAGAGGCAAAGAAGAAGAACTGACTGATGAATTTGAGAAGCAGAAAATAGACATACTAACAATTACCGAAACAAAAAAGAAAGGACAAGGAGAAACAGTATTAAATGATGCACACGTATTTATATACAAGGGAACACAACAATAAAACCATGCATGCGCGGGGGTATGATGTATCATTAATAAAAAAAAAAACATGGCTCGGTTTATTGATAAATGGAAGGGACACACAGAAAAAATACTCACATTAGAGATGATAATAAACAGGAGCAAAACAATAACAATTATTGCAGCATATGGTCCTAACGAGAACGATAGTGCCGAAGAAAAAGATATGTTTTGGGAAGACCTAAACATAGCTGTAAAAAACAGCAAAGGTACAATATACATTACAGGCGACCTGAATGGTAGAGAGGGAAGGAGCAATATTGGAAATGAAGTCGTGGGGAAATATGGTGAAGATAAGATAACAAGTAATGGCAAACGAATAATAGATTTTTGTAAAATTAATAATATGATAATAGCAAACACTTTTCTAAAACATAAAAACATACATAAATACACAAGACAGGGAAAAGATAAAACGGAAATATCAATAATTGACTATATTTTGGTGGAAAGAAATAAACAAGGCGAAATTAATGACGTAAGGGTATACACAGGTCCATAAATTGGGAGCGATTACTACTTGCTTGTCGCAAAAATACAAGGAAAAAACGGAAATGGGAGATAACAAGAGGAAAAAAGATATGAAACCATCAAATATTACAAACTAAGAGACGAGGATACCGCTGCACTATATAAAGAAAATTGTGGAAAATATAGAAAAATATTAAAATGTATTAAAATCCTTTAGTTCGTTGTAGAAAATTTTAAATTATTATACAAAAATATTGTTACAGAAGCTGCCAAGGAAGCACGTGGAACACTAACGACTAATCCAGGCAAAAAACGTACAGCGTGGTGGAATGAAAAAGTAAAACAACGGATAAAAAAGAAAAAAGAAGAATGAAAAACGTACTTACAAAACAGAACAGAAGAAAATTACAACATGTATAAAGAACAGAGAAGAAGTACAAAAGAAATAATACAAATAGAAAAAGAAAAAAGCTAGGAGAGTTTTGGAAAAAAATAAGTAGATAGCAAAACAAATCGGAAATTATTTTTTAAAACGATAAAAACACTAAGAACTGACAAAACAACCAACATAGGAACAATAAAAGGCAAGAACAATAATATCATTACCGATGATACAGATATCATGGAATGATGGAAGGAATACTTCGAAGAGCTACTGGGCCCATCAATAAATAAAGAAGGAGAAGAAATAGACAATAATAGACAACACAACATAGGAGAAGAAATAACTATGGAAGAATTACATGAAACCATACATAAACTCAAAAATGAAAAAACACCCGGATATGACAAAATAACAACGGAAATGGTAAAATATATGGGGGAGAATGGAAAAATGGAAAATGGAAATGGGAAATTATAAAAAGAGCATTTAAAGAAGAAAAGATGCCAAAGGACTGGGACGTCGGAATTATCTTACCCATACATAAAAGTGGAGACAGGCGAAACTGCAAGAATTACAGAGGAATAACACCATTAAGCACGATAGTAAAAATATACAAACGAATATTGCAACAAAGATTGACAAACATCATAGAAAAGGTAGAAGCGCACAAGACCATATTTTTACTATCAAACAAATTATACAAAAAACTCAAAAAAATAAATACATCAAAGCATATATGGCGTTTATACACCTGGAAAAGGCATTCGATAAAGTAAACAGGAACAAAGTCTGGGATATCCTAAGACAAAGAGAGGTACCACATAAACTAATACAAACTATCAAAAGTCTACACATCACGAACATATACTATGTGGCTACGAGAAATAGAACGTCTAACACATTCCAAGCAGGAGGAGGATTAAGACAAGGAGGAGTCATCAGCCCAATTCTATTCATAATTTACATGGATGAAATCATAAAACAATGTCGACCACACCTGAGAGCACTAAATCTAGGACACCATCAATTAAGACCCGTAAAAATAACTGAATGTGCATTTGCGGATGATATAGTGATAATGTCAGGAAGCAAGGAAGAACTACAGAAAAACATAAATACATGGATGAATGTTTTACACAAATACGATATGACGATAAACAACGACAAAACAAAAGTGATGGTAGCAGCACAAGAAGAAGAAAATATATAAATTCAAATAGGATAAGTACAACTAGAACAAGTTAAGGAATATAAATACTTAAGAGTGATAATACAGCAAAATGGCAAAGACCAAGACATAACAGAAAGAATTCAAAAAACATCCAAACTGTATTACGCACTCAATCAAGCATTTATCAGGAAAAGGGAAATAACAGAAAAAACAAAACTGGCCGTCTTTCATACTATATACCTACCAATGCTAATATATGGATGTGAAACGTGGACGCTCAACAAAAAGACAAAAGGTAAAACCCAAGCAGCGGAAATGAAATTTTTACGAGGAATAAAGGGTATAGCTAGAAGAGATAGATTAAGAAATATGGATATAAGAAAAGAACTGAATACAAAGGATATTCACAAATATATTGAAGAGAGGCAGCTGGGATAGTGGGGACACATACAGAAGATGGAAAGAAGAATACCTGTTAAACAAATATGGGAAGCAAGGACAACCACGAACAGAGGGAGAGGAAGACCACTAGAAAACTGGGAGAACAGCGTAACAAAGGCACTGCGAGACAGAGGAATAAACATACGAGAGGCAGAAAAAATTGCCAAGAACAGAAACAAATGGAGGAAAGTTATCAAGACGTAGAGAACGAAGATACCAAAACCCCGACACTGATTGGTAGAATGGGTCATCGATTATATATATATATATATATATATATATAACCGATGACCTATCTTCGTTCTCTACGTCTCTACGTAAAGAAGAGGTTAGATGCCACTTTGGGCTCTTCAAAATATGAATCAATTAAGAATGCAGTCAGATATAAAAATCTTCATGTCTTCCGACTAGACCCTGACCTCAAGAAAGAACAACTTAAATATTTAAAGGGAAATAATTTTACTTCAATCGACTGTGAACAATTACAATCTAAATATCCGAACGAATACTCATCTTTTAAACTCAGTGCTCCATGGCATATTATTAATAAAATTAAGATAGCCGTGGTATGACCTGAGAATATATGTATAAATTATTTTTTTCATTACGACAAGATGAAAACCAAAAAGAAATAAATATCTTGAATTTTGGAGGCGTTCACTTCGTAGTACATTTTTAATGAATAACAGAAAAACGTTTAACTGTTTTATACTACTTTTAATTTTTATACAACACTTTGTGACTAGTTTCGAATTACACAGTAATCATTATCAAACTAAGCACTTAGTTTGATAATGATTACTGTGTAATTCGAAACTAGTCACAAAGTGTTGTATAAAAATTAAAAGTAGTATAAAAAAGTTAAACGTTTTTCTGTTATTCAAAAAGAAATAAATATTTTATATCAAAATATTCAGACATTGTGCATAAAATTTAATGATTTAGACCTTAGAACATTAGAATGTCATCATTGTTCAATCTCCAAAATTCGACATTGTTTATTTTACAGAACTTTGGTTAATTAACACTGAATGTGAAATATAACACATAAATGGTAATAACTACGGTGGCACAATTATTTGTTATAGTTATTGTCTAACATTGAAGCCAAAAAACTGTTGAGATCACTTGCATTGAAATCATAAGGGTGGTGGTGTTTGGCTGATTCATTTCCCTATGTATGTACTTACTGTCCTGATTTTGTTGGTGGACTTCATCAAGGAATTGCAGAGTTTACCTTTGGTTTTGTAGTTTTTGGTTGGCAGTTTCTTGGGTTTGTTGTTAAACGATTTTTTAAGGAATGCAGTTACTTACTCATTTATTGGTTTTGGCGTGACAGTCATGCTAACATGCCTCGTTTATTTTGGCAAATAAATTAAATATAAATTGATTAATAGTGGTTAAACAATTATAAATTATCATATAAAATAGTGCTTGTGTTGTGAGTGTCCTATTGTAAAAATCATCTAAGCAGTAAGTACTCCAATAATCACATAATATCGATTAATATTTGGATAACCTATAAGTCACCATTGTCGGTCACTATCTCGCCGCGCCCGCGCATACATTTCCCTCTTATTCGTGGTCTATTCCCTCCAGTGTTGTGGTAAATACCTCGCCTCGAAGGACCGCGTGGCGTGAATAGTGATGCGGATGGATGCGTCGTTTATAAATCCTTTTCTCCTTCTACTCCTCTCTGATTTTCCTCTGTTTATAATTATTATTCCGATATTTTCATTATGCAGACAATAACTGCTTATTCTGTTTATTCATTTATATTTGGGTAAGTCATATATTATGTCGATGATTTGCTCCATTTGCGTATGTAAAATTAGCCCAAGACTGTCTGCTCTAAAATGTCAAACTTGTTTTGCTCGGCATCATGATTCTTGTACGGGATTGGATTTAGATCGTATCAGTTATTATGTCGAGGAAGCGCATAAGGAAGAAGGCGATAGGTGAATTTGTAATAAATGTATTCCGGATGAAGTGTTACGTGTATCTGCAGAAAATAATAGTTGTCTAAACCTTATAAATAATGAAATAATTTTATCGGAGATTCAAAAAATATTTGAAAAAATAATCGATGGTCGCTTTTTCACTTTTAATATGGCCATGCAGAAAACCCTTAATGAATTCTCTTTAACATTGGGCACCATTACAACGAGATTGAATAATCTTGACAGTGAAAACAAACAGTTTAAAGCAGACATTACAAACCTTAAAGCTAATTAAGGGGCTGCTCCTGATGCACAGTCAGTTAATATTATTACATTGAGGACAGAAATATTAGGTCAAGGAATTTAATGATTTTTAATGTTAAAGAATCTTCTTCTTCGAATATACAAACACGAATTAAGGACGATACAGCTGAAGGTCATAAATTGATATTTGATATTTATTTATTTATCCAATATGAATTATTCAAAGACGAACCTGAACTACCCCCAATCGCAAAGTTGAGGATAAAATCCGTCCGATCAAAGTTATGTTCTCTTATAATAACACACCCAAGGAAATATTATTATCATTAGACAAATTTATATCTACTAATTCCCACATAAAAATTAAATTTTTAACTGCGATTCAGAGGAAGTACGTTAGTGATCTATATAATACATTATTGCAGCGGAGAAACAACGGTGAAATGGGCCTATCCATCAAATATTTAAAAAATGTTCAAAGGATAATTAATTATAATGAAATGTATAAGAATGGTGCACCCTCCAGTAAATTGGTAAAAAACATAATAAAAAAAAACTTAAACTAAATATCTTTCTTTAAAATGTCAGTGGTATGCGTACAAAAATTGTGAACATAGCGTTGAATGTATGATGTTATGATGTCATTATTCTCACGGAAACTTGGCTCAGCGAAAAAATATAAAATATTGAAATTCAGTTCTCTAATTCAAACATCTACAGATTGGATAGGTCTCAATTTGATAGTAATAAAATTGGAGGTGGCGGCATTTTAATAGCAATTAAAAAATACATTTATGTACAAGAAATAAATATTTCTGATAATCAAGTGGAACAACTTTTTGTCTTAGTAACTATTAATGGAATGCATATTATTATTGGATGCATCTATATCTTGTCCAGGCATGCAATACGATCAAGTTAAATTTATTATTGCTGGCGACAACAACATTCCAAATATAGAGTTTTTAGTAATTGCTTAGATTTAATAGCAAATACTGTTAGTTTTTTTAATTTAAATCAGAAAAATAATATTCCTAATCAGGGGGGACCTTATTGGATTTAATATTTTCAAATTTTGAAGAATTTTATTTATCTGCAGCCGTTGATTTATTAGATCGAAATTCACTGCACCATACGGCCACTGCTTTTACGGTGATTATTGAGGGTTTGGAAACATTTACTCCAATTCATTTAAATAAGGATTTTAGGAGGGCTAACTACAATACAATCAACTTATATTTTGGTTCAATCGACTGGGAATGCTTGTTTAAAGGATGTGACATTAATAGAATGATAGAATTATTTTAAAAAGGTTGTATTATTTTATCGATTTATGTACCAAAAACAGCTATTCGTACTAACAGTTATCCTGTTTGGTTCAACTCCACACTAATAAAACTAACAAAAGATAAGAAGACCGCTCATGCAAGATACAAATGAAGTGTAAACAACATTGCTGCTTTTACAAGACACCTCACACTCAACATCAATGACTAGCCGGAAAAATTTTGGGGACATATACAAAAACTGAAAGAAGAAGATGGTTTCCCGAAAGTAATGGTACCTGGTACCGATATTCTGGATAATCCAGCTGCCATAGCGGATTCATTAGCAGTTAGTTTAGCTTGAAATTACAAAGTGTGTAAAACTAGCCCAGCCAGTATACCTGAACACATGTGTTACGGATATATATATATATATACAACGTGTCCACGTAAGTATGCAACATATGGGAAACTTTTTTATTATTAATTTCTCAGAAAATTTTATTCTTTATAAAAGTTGGTGCTTGATCTTAAACATACAAAAAAGACAAAACAAATGATATACGGTTTTAATAAACAAAAAAATGGAATTTCTTTGAAATTAACAACGTTAACGATATTATTAATTGAATAAAAATCACTCGATGCGATCCCCTTCCCTCTCAATACATAAATTTGTTCTTCTGTTAATATCTCTGATCAAAAACATTGAAATATTTCTAAATTTATTTCCCAAATCCTCTAAATTTTTAAAATGCCAGCAGGCCATGGAAATCTTGAATGTCTTCCAATCCATTTCTCATTAAATTGTTCATTTAAATATTCAACTACGATATAAGCACTATGGTGTATGGTATATGCATAAAAGAAAGAGAATTTCTTGTAGGCAAAGATAACATGTTAAATTTATTTTCCAATGCCATATTTAAAAATTCTAAATATTTTTCTGAATTTAAACTCTGTTGAAATATGTATGGCACTATAATATTTTATGTTCAAAATTCCACACCAAACATTTATTTTTCGAGAATATTGATTTTTGTAGATAATTCGGAATGTTGGATTTTCTGTTGACCAGAAAAAAATCTTCTTAGAAAATGTTCTATCAATTTCTATTTAACCTTGTACCATGAGACAAAATTCAGAACGATTGTTATAATAATGTTCTTGCAAAGTCTGAATATATCTTGCTTAAAGCATTTAAACTTATTCGCCGTTAGTACCTTATACACTGTTAACTTCAACAATCCTAAACTCCTGATACATTTGCGATCAGATATTTGAGGATTTTCAACCATGCTTTGTAAGATATCCAACGAATTCTCCACATTTCTCACGTACTTTTTTTTTATTAACACCAACTTTACTCTTATAAAGTCAATTGCTCTACCATAATTCAGAAGGCAACAACTCTTAATAAATTACTAAGTATGACAGATACGTCAAAACTAAGAATACTTGATAAAATTCGCTTAAAAAGGGAAAAAGTTATAAAAATTGTTCATTATCTTGCTAATATAACGTCTAATGTCATTTGTTTTGTCTTTTTTATATGTTTAAGATCAAGCACCAACTTTTATAAAGAATAAAATTTTCTGAGAAATTAATAATAAAAAAGTTTTCCATATGTTGCATACTTACGTGGACACGTTGTATATATATATATATATATATATATATATATATATATATATATATATATATATATATCTTTTGTTTATAACAATTGAACGCTTAATTTGATTTCAATGAAATTTATTTTTAATAACTACCATAATATAATACATCATTTCAGTTATTATGACTATTATTGGTTAACAAGGAGTATAAGAAACAGTAGTACCACCACTTAAAAACTTAAATATTTTTTTATTGGTGGATCTAATAAAAACTAAAAAAATACTACTTGAAAGACAATTTAATTTAAAAACTTGTTTATCTCTTAATAATATTTGATATCTTTTACGGTTTTCCCACAAAAAAATAAAATATAGGTTTTTTTATCTAGTAAAAACAAAATCAAGTTTTTCATCGAATAGAAAAAAAATATTTTTCGTGGCCATCTTTGTTTAAAAAATGTAAATTATGTATAATAATAATTATTTAGTGTCTTTTAACAATTAATTTTTAACATTATTATAGTTCATAAATATTCATATTTGGAACAAACAGATATCTTGTTTTTATTAGGATTTTACAAAGAAAATTGTTTGAAAAGTGTTAGATGTTGTTTTGATTTATTTTATTAATTGATATTATTTAATTTTTATTCAATAGAGTAAGTTTATTTACTTATTAATGAGTGCATAATGAATATACTATATTCATATTTTATTTTTTGTGCAAAAACCGTACAAGATATCAAAAACTAGTAAGAGTCAAAAAAGTGTTTAAATCTAATGCCCTTTCAAGTAGATTTTTTTGGATTTTATTGGATGCCCCAATAAAAAAATATTTTAGTTTTGAAGTGGTGGTACCACTGTTTTTTATACTTCCTGTCAATCACTAATGCCAGCAATAACTGAAATGATGTATGATATTATGGTACTTATTAATAATAAGTTTCATTCAAATCAAATAAAGCGTTCAATTGTTATAAACAAAAGAAATAAAAAAATTTGAAATTTTGAAGCCAAATTCCGGCTTAACCGTAAATTTTTGGATATAAATAAGTTGCGTTAAATCGTCATATTTTGACCCCAGGAATCTATGGTCTAGCCATTTCCTCGCATTAACGGGACACCCTGTATAATGAGTCGTCAGCATATACTAATAACTTTAGTAGTGGTCCTGATGGAATTCCTGGAGACTTTTTAAGTAAATGTGTGTGCACTGTTACTAATATTTGCTATTTCATGCTTCATTATCGCAGGATATTTTTCCTAATTTGTGGAGATACAGTTATACCGGGTGTCTCAGACCACCCGTACCAGCCTTTTATTTCGACAACGCTTAGTCGAATGTGACTGGGACAAAATTTTTTATTACCAAAGTGAACCCAAGGAATCCACTGATGAATTTATTTTTACCGGAATAATCCGGAAGTACCCGGAACCGGAAGTAACTTTAAAATTTCAAATGGCAACATAGGTCGAGTATGGTATTAATTGATAGGTCTTTTTAAAAGAAACAACTTTTATTAAAATGTTTTTTTAAATATTTTGCATATTTATAAAAATAAACGAAAAAAACTAAATTGAAAATTGGTTACCCATTCAATTTCCTCAAGTAGGCTTTGCTTTTTTGTTATGTCAAAATAATTGACGTTCGTGAATATTTGAAGTAAAATAAATTATTATTATCAAAGTATTGAATGCGTCAATATGGTTTTTACAAACCTCAAAGGTTTGGTGAATGCGGCCAAAACTATCATGCTGCTGAGTGAATTCATGCTGAGCGATACCCTCAACGAGCAAATCAGTCAAAAAATGTTTTTCAGCGCCTTGCAGAACGAAAATAAAGTAAATGATAATTAAAACAACTATTCAATTATTTATGGTATGTTCAAATTGCCTTCCTTCTTGATCAATGCATCATTGTAGCCGATTTCAAACGTCGTACGGCCCGTAGAATCTCATCTTCAATAAGTGAACGGCAGATGTTCCGTATCCTCTCCTTCATATTATCTCTCGTGGTTGGAACCTCTTTATAGACTAGGTCTTTGATACGTCCCCTCAAGGAGAAGTCAAGAGGCGTTATGTCAGGAGAACGAGGTGGCCATGGAAATGGTCTTAGCCTTCCAATTCATCGATCAGGGAAGCGATCAGCGGTTTGACGAGAAACGCTTGCGTAATGAAGGTCAATAAGATTATTGTCTAAAAAATCAGCGTATTTAATGAACCATCGAGAAAATGCGGACCAATAATTTGGTTTCCTAAAATACCACACCAAACATTAAGGGTCCACACGTGTTGATTATCAACTTCTCTTAACCAATGAGGGTTTTCATTACTCCAGTAGTGAGCATTATGTAAATTAACAACTTCGTTTATTTTGAATGTCGCCTTATCTGTCCATAAATTTTGTGATGGAAATTATAATTTTTTTGAGACAACCATTCACAAAAAATCAATCTATCTTGAAAATCCCGCTCTTCAAATTTCTGCTGTAGAGAGATATGATATGGATGGAATTTGTTTGTTTTTAAAACTCTCAAGTAGTGGAACGAGTTATTCCAGCATCGATTTAAATTCTTCTAGTCGAGATGTTCAAGTCCAGAGCAATTGCTGCAAGAATATCTGGTGTTCTTTAATCTTGTACAAGTTTTCTCATACTTCGACCTTTGTTGTGGCTGGGCTGTAGCTTACTAGTTGTCTTAACTCGTTCTGCAAGGTGCCGAAAAACATTGACTGATTGGCTCGTTGAGGGTATCGCTCAGCATAAATTCACTCAGCAGCATGATAGTTTTGGGCCGCATTCACCAAACCTTTGTGGTTTGTAAAAACCATATTGACACATTCAATACTTTGATAATAATAATTTATTTTACTTCAAATATTCACGAACGTCAATTATTTTGACATAACAAAAGCCTACTTGAGGAAATTGAGTGGGTGTTGAATGGGTAACTAATTTTCAATTTAGTTTTTTTCGTTTATTTTTGTAAATATGCAAAATATTAAAAAAACATTTTAATAAAAGTTGTTTCTTTTAAAAAGACCTATCAATTAATACCTTACTCGACCTATGTTGCCATTTGAAATTTTAAAGTTACTTCCTGTTCCGGGTACTTCCGGATTATTCCGCTAAAAAATAAATTCATCATTGGATTCCTTGGATTCACTTTGGTAATAAAAATATTTGTCTCAGTCATATTCGACCAAGCGTTATCGAAATAAAAGGCTGGTACGGGTGGTCTGAGACACCCGGTATAGTGCCTATTTTTAAATCCTGTAAGAAGAAAGATAGTGGTAACTATAGAGGAGTTGCTCTTTTCGAAGAACATAATAATTGAAGAGCAACACGGATTTTGTTCTGGGCGCTCAACGGTAACAAATC
>CAXAKX010000938.1:0-23000 GCA_963969525.1 Ontholestes murinus
GTAGGACACACACTTATAATTGTTTACTTGTAAGTCTTATCTTTATTTAGTTTTTAGGTTAATAATGTCAATATTTTATTTTATGTTAAAATGTAACTTTTAATTGATTTTAATGTTAACTTTTTAAATTTTAACCACTGTAGATCTCTCACGTATTGTTCCTTTTAGGCTCTGAGGATGCATACATGTTGTGTGCGAAACGTTAGCATGTACATATAACAATATAGTGGACTAGAGCACAACCAACACCGTGTATTCTTTGCTCCCTACACTCTAACACATTACACTGGACTTCTCTCACCCGTTAGTTTCAAAGAGTTGATATTCACTACGTCCGTTACCATTTGGATATTATATATATATATATATAGTCTGTTCGTTGGATCTTTGGTCGTACGTCACAAACTATCGCTTCAAAAAAGTTTTATAGTGCGTTCTTTTTCTAACGCACTTGGTTTACTTTATCAGACTGAATGTTTTTGCGTCCTTTCTCGACTTTCTCGAAGCGATAATTTGTGACGTACGACCAAAGATCCAACGAACAGACTATATATATATATATATATATATATATATATATAAGTTTTAAAAATGGTTTCTTCATATTATGCGGGGATTATAATTTGTCTAGTGCGGTGTGGAGTAATAATAGGGTTCAGGTGCTAGACGCCAAAAATACATGTAATTCTGCCCATATATTGGCGAATGTATTGGAATACCACGATTTAAGGCAAATTAATGTTAGTCCCAATAAACAAGCACGCTACTTCGATTTAGTCTTCTCTAATTCCAACACTGTTAAAGTTCTTGTTAAAGTCATGCCCTTGATTCTTTGTGCCGAACGGACATTCATCACTGCCCCTATACAATAGAAACTAATAATCTTAATATTGTCTACTTATCTCCGCCGGATTATTGGGTCTATGACTTCAAATCTGCCAATTATGCAGAAATTAATAATTATTTATCCTCTATAGACTGGGAGAATATTTTAAATGGAAATGATGTCGATAATTTAGTAAATATTTTTAATAACATTTTATACGAAGTTTTTAATAAGTTTGTGCCTTCTAAGCTTGTGAAAGATTCAAAGTACCCTAAGTGGTCTAACTGCAAATTAATTAAGTTAATTAAAGCAAAAAAGAGGGCACACACTATGTATAAACAATCTGGCTTGTATAATTACTATATCTGTTTCCAAGAACTGCGGTCACAATGTGATCAACTAAGCAACGCACTATACAGTGAGTATATTAGCAACACTGAAGCATATATTAACGTTAATTCGCTTAGTGATGCAGTGGAGTTGTTTGCTGATCATTTTTCGTCCGTGTATACTGAGTCTGATTCAAACACATGTCCAAATAATCAAATGGATTGGTCAATTAATTTATGTAATTTAAATGTCACTCTTACAGACGTTTTTAATGCCTTATCAAATTTAACCGATTCTTGTAGTGTGGGCCCAGATGGAATCTCTAGCTACTTTCTAAAAAAATGTAAATTTTCTCTGGCGAAACCAATTTTTAAAATTTTTATTTTATCTTTATTAACTGGATTATTCCCTAATATCTGGAAAAGTAGTTACATTAAACCAATTTTTAAAAGTGGAACTAAAGAAGATATTGAAAACTACAGAGGGGTGTCTTTACAGTCAGTATTACCAAAAATGTTAGATTATTTAGTGTCTGATCAATTATTATGGACTTGTAAAGATATCATAAATAACGAACAACATGGTTTTGTTAAAAATAGATCAACTGTCACTAATCTGCTCACTTATACTACTTATCTTTCGAAGTCCTTGGAAAATGGATACGCAGATTTTTCCAAGGGGTTCGATCGTGTGGATCATAATATTTTATTGAAGAAATTGAGTGCAGGCGGATTTGGTGAAAACGTTGTCAAATAGTTTTGTAGCTACTTGAACGGATGAGTTTAGTGCGTTAAAATTGAAAATATTACTTCGTCCAAAATAACGATTACGTCGGGGGTGCCTGAGGGCTCTCACTGCGGCCCTATTCTATTCTTATTGTTTATTAATGACATTGAACAAAATTTAAAACACAGTCAATTTAATAAAGAGAATGGTTGCGACCGTTACTACGTGGTAATCCATACTTACACTGAATTTTTCAATTCAGTGCACAGTCAATTTCTTCTCTTTGCTGATAATCTAAATTTATACAAGCGAATTGAATCTTTTGATGATCCACTTAAATTACAGGTAGATTTGCACTCACTGATTAAATGGTGTGAAGCAAATCGTTTATATTTAAATTTAAGGAAGTGTAATTGTATCTCTTTTCATCGTCGCAAAGCTAGTTCCTTTTTATATAATATATGCGATCATCCGTTAATTAATAAGGACAATATTAGAGACCTCGGAGTAATGTTCAATTCGAAACTTAATTTTAATGGTCATATAAATTTAATATGTAATAAAGCTATGCGTTTACTTGGTTTTATATGTAGATTCTCCAAGGACTTTGATATGAATACCTTTCTTATTCTCTACATTTCACTAGTACGTCCACATTTAGAATATGCTTCGTGTCTTTGGTCTCCTCATGCACGGGCACATGGGTAAGTTTTTACAAATTGCGTCTGCTCGGCTTGGGCATAGTAGACAGCAATTTAGTCATGCTGGGTATATTGGGAATTGAGTCATTGGAGTGTAGGCGAATCATTATTGGTTTATATTTTATTTATAAGTTATGTAGCAGATCATCAATCCTTTTTAAAATAGGTTTTCATTCTACTAAGTATGGAATGATTAGTCCTATTAATAGAATGATGCGATTTTGTAACGAGTTAACGGGAAACATTAATTACAAATTAATTTAGTTCTTTAAAAACTTTAAAAAACATTTACGTAGAGTTGATTTGTCCAATGTTATTAATTTATATCATTGAGTTTTATTTATTCTATTTATTTATTTTTATTAAGTTTACTATCCATAGATACATGTTTTATTGTTTTGGTTTGTATTTTTAAAATTTTTATATTTATTAATTTATTTTATTAATTTTACCTATTGATGTTTTACATGTTTTTATAATGTTGGTCCGGCAGTATTTTATCATTGTCTTATATAATTTACTAAAATCTGTGATATTATACACTTTTAGTGATATACAGCTGTGATATTCCGTGTTGTATGTTTGTATTTATATAAATCTATGTTTCCAATTTATTTATTTATTATTTATTCTGTTATTTATTTATGTATGTTTACTTATTTGATTTATTATGTAATGTAGGAGTAACTTCACACAAGTCAATCTAATCGACATCATTAAACATTTATATAAGTGCTGATGATCTAAGCCATGTCATTAATTCATTTGTATTTGCGTTGTGCGTGCATTATTGTGAATGTTATAATTATTTATATTAACTAGTTTTTATTAATTTTATTTAATATTAATCGTTGGGCAGAATTTGTATCCTGCCACAAGGTAGTTATTCTTTATTGTATATTTTGTAAAAAGGTGATACCGTAAAATAAACAAACAAACAAACGGCAGATATCTTACGTGGTTTCAGTTTCTGTGCATGTTGGTAAGCCTTTAGAAATTTTGACGCGTGGTCCAATGTATTGGAAGTAACCGCTCTTACAATAGCTGAGGCTTATGGGGCAGTCAGTGACCGGAGAGTTATCATCTGAGCAGCGTACGCCAACTCCAAAAAGGTGTGCGTTGAGTGGATTTCCTCCATTCTGCGGGGATTCGTTCGATCGCTGGCGTTTTCGAAGTCTGTAATGTGTTGACTAGAAGTTCTGTCAAGAGTCTTCGAAATCTCGTCGGACTACTTCTTGTGTGGTTAGGAAGTTTGCATAGTTGCTTAGGCCCGACTTTTAGTTGTTGAACGAAGATATCGCTCACGAAATAAGTATGCGTAAATACAATACGCACATCAGCTTCATCTGAGAACATCCGCAGCCCAACCATCGACACGCGTTCTCGTTGGATATGCTCTCCGCAGGAAGACCATGCCTGCCCAAAGAGCCAATCACCAACCTAGCGAGCTACCTTGAATACCTTTAGTATCTGCTAACTCGCATCACCCTAAATCGTATTGATTGAAAATGCTGGCGAAACAACTACTAGTAATTTATTAGTTTATAAGTATTATCTTGTAGTAACTTTGGAGAACGAATGCCAAATAGATGCTAAATTTAAACGGTTAAATTAACCAATTATGTATGAATTAAATTTCTAGCTACTTCTGGTGTGCCTCAAAAATCCCATCTTTTATTAATGATCTTCCGCATATTATAAAACAAGTGAGTTTCTATTATGTACAGATGATTTAGACATATTTCTCATCGCACGTCTTTTATCTGATGCAAAAAATATTTAGATAGTTTGATGATGATATTAATCAATACAAATCTATCACATATTTAAAGTACACTTATTATTATTGAACAATACTGCGGTCATAAGAGTTTCTAACGGAAATGATTTAGGACCACATATTAGAAATATAAAACAAAGTTTACAAAATGTTGGGTATCATAATGCGAGTTTTCTATAATTTATCTGTTAGTACCTTGAAGCGTCTTTATTGCAAACAATTTGACCGGTCTTAAAATATTGTTGTATTGAAACCCCATAACATTTATTTAATTAATGTATTGAAGGAGGTTCAGAAAAAATTTCTGAGAATTATATGTTATAATCCTAATATTAGAGTTGATAGCATTATTTACAAGCTTACGTTAGTAAATTTTCATGGAAAAATTTATTTGACATGTGCCTTCATTGTAATATTTTTTTAAATGCTTTGCTTCTTTGATAGATCTAAGGGGAAAGATTCACAACAAATTTGCTTTCTGATACATATTTTTTACATGAATCAATTAAAAACTTTATGCTAGTCTCTCTATGACAAATACAATCCTTTTATCGTATAAAAATAAAGCTAATATTTGTGAATCACATAAATTTATGAATAATAAAATGTATTAAAATCCTTTAGTTCGTTGTAGAAAATTAAATAATAAATTTAAAATGGAATTATGCACATTGAACCTTGAATGACTCAATTTAATATAACTATGGCCATAAGTAATTATGAATGTAATGTAATAATTTGTGTGATATTCTTATCTATTGAGGTGATAGCACATAGAGTGAAAAATTCATTAAAAAAATAAGGTCTATATTAATTTAGTTATAATATTAAAATGTGATATAACAAGATATCAGCATTTATCAGCAAACTAAAAGTGCACAGTGTACCAATATCAAGTAACTACATAGAGCTTAGCCTGTACAAATAGTCGACCCTATATTTGCACAAAGTGCCCAGCATCAATTTTATAAAATAATCCCTCTGTTATCCATGTCGGCCTGGCGCGATCGATAAAAACGCGTCGCATTCATTTATAGTGACGTTTGCCAAACAGCAAATACTCCTCCACCTCCAGCCGTAGACCTTTGCCATCAGATCGTGACTCAACATCAATCTAAATAAGACATTTCAGGTCGAATACTTTGCCACACAAATATTCGAATAACGCACGAGGCCGCACACATGTAAATAGAGGATAGATGGCAGAGTGTAGAGGGCGGAGGGCTGGGTGGCCCGCATTGCTATCGGTTTAATGAAAAATTGTATCCAACCAATTCAAATATTTGCTCAATCTCTGGATCGATAACGCAATTTTTAAACATAATCCTTCAACAAGTATCTTTATTGTTACCGCATCGACGTGAGCGCATATTCGCATTAAGATAGAAAAATTGCAATACGTATATTTCTCTGTTCGCCATTTATAACGGCCGAGCTCAATAATTCTTCCAATTAAGTGTTCTTTCGGTCCGCACTGCAACCATCAATAAAATATTACGGTCTGTAAAGATATTGTATGGGAATTGCGTTGTAAAATTGTGAAAATAAATACGGAATATTCTATTACATCAACAAACAAAAAACTGATTCTAGATAATTATAAATGTAACAATAATGTATTACGTTTAAAAAAATATATCTCTGTGGTGAAAAAACATTTAAAATCAGTGATAATTATTATTTTTATTACATGAATAAATTTACTCTACTGAATAAGAACCATAAATTAGATTAAAAATTATTTTACTAATGATAATATTTTTATGTGTTAACTAAAACTTTTACGAGGGGTATCAGAGAAGTGTAACTAATGATTTAAAATTTTATGAATTTGAAATTAAATGTGCGCTTATAGTTAAAGTTTATATATAAAATGAAACGTTTTTAAATCCTCTTCATTTGAATATGCACCGGTTATTAAATCACGATATTATAAAATTTATAAGAATACTTTATAATTTGAGGACTGAATAACCGGTGCATATTCAAAATTAGATCAAAAGGGTATGATACATATTTGGAAGTTTCTTATAAAATAACTGTACTGACAAGATTGTTTATTTATGGTACACATACATTTCTGATTTGCCAATTCAGATGACTAGAAATTTTGTTTCTTATCTCCCAGAATTGACTTTAGATTCTGGCGAATATTTAAGCATACTTTTTACTTGCTATTGAAGTTTAGAATAAGGCTTAAATTAAGGCTATTGCTTATACACCATTCTGACATATTTGCAACTGCATTATTATCAGTGAACACCAAAGATGGTAAGATACATAAATATAGAATATGTCACCAGCAAACTGAAATACGCATCCATTGATATTGACGCCTCAATATCATAATGTATAACAGAAACAGTTCAAGTATTGAGCCCTGTAGTATACCTTTTTTGGATTTGTACTACTGGTAATTTTGGTTCTTAATAATGTTACTTTATATATAGTCTGTTCGTTGGATCTTTCGTCGTACGTCACAAACTATCGCTTCAAAAAACGACGAAAGTTTTACAGTGCGTTCTTTTTCTAACGTATTTGGTTTACTTTATCAGACGTTTTTGCGTCGTTTCTCGAAGAGATAATTTGTGACGTACGAAGAAAGATCCAACGAACAGACTATATTTTCAACAAGTCCTGTATTTTTATAAGATTAGGAGCACTTACTTTTATATCAGTTTGTGAATTAATAATCAATGTTCAATGGTATGAAAGGCAAAAAAGGCATGTCAAAATAATTACTTTTTGTTTTTTGTATATTTATAATATGCACTAATTTCTTCTTTTAAATGTGTGTTGAAATTGCGTCCAGACTGACCGATATATTCTCCCTGACATGATTTACATTTTAGCTTATAAATTCCTGATTTTGACATTATATCAATGGGTGTTTTATTATTGTAGATGATGTTACATATTTTGTTTGGCGATTTTAAAGAAACGTTAATATTATGTTTTTTTTTAAACTTATTTAATTTTGTGGGTAATGTTGCCGAAAAATGTTAATGTTCTAAAATTAGAAATTGGTTTTTTATTGACTGCATACAAGTATTTACCTAATGAATTCAATTCTTGTTTTTTAATTAATTAATTGATTATATTTGGTGAGTAGCCATTATTTGCTGCTAGTGATTGAATTATTTTAATTTCGTTATTATAAGATTGATCAGAAAGTGGGTTTGTTTTGGCTCTATAAATTATAGTTTCAAATGCGGCTAATTTGTGTTTGAATGTATGTCTGGACTTATTAGGGATTAATGTGTTTGTGAATGTCGGTTTTCTGTAGATGTCAAATATGAACGTGTTCTTTGAAGTTCTGGTTATGGAGAGGTCTAAAAATTTAATATTTTGATTGAGTTCTTTTTCCAGAGTGAATTTAATGTTAGGATGTATATTATTTATTTCATTCAAAAACTGTTACAATTGCCTATATGTTCCTCTGAAGCCTGCAAGTACGCCGTCGACATATCTATACCAGAATTATATATGTGTTTTCGCTGAATTTAGTTTTAGTATTATATTTGTTAAATTATTCATAAAAATTTCCGCTAACAAAGGACTTAATGGAGAGCCCATTGCTAAACCTCCATTTTGTTTATAGATTTTATTTTCTAATGAAAAATAATTATTTTCTAAAATGATTTTAATTAATTCGAAAAATGCATGAATTATAACTGAATTAACATTGCATTCCTCTAAGGTTTGTTTAAATAGTCTGATACAGTCCTGTGGTGGTATATTAGAGAACATATTACTTACATCAAAGGATACTAATTTTGAATTTGGATGAAGTTTATGAGTATTTAATTGTTTGGTAAGCTCTACAAAATTTTAATAGAATTTGTATCTTTAAAATTTGTTAACTCCCTGAAAATTGAATTTAGTTTTTTACACAAATCACGTGCAGGTGAGTTTGTGTATTTAACGACAGGTCTTATTGGTTCTCCTGGTTTGTGAATTTTAATTAAACCGTACAATCTCGGACACATTGGGTTCATAGGTAAAATTTTAATTGATCTTTAAATGATAAAATACTATTAGAATCTAATAAATAGAAAAAACACGAAAATATATTCGTAAAATCTACAACAAATGAGTCTTATTAAGACTACAAGAACAAATCACTTTTGAAACAACTACTAAAAGTAGTTGTTTCAAAAGTGATTTGTTCTTGTAGTCTTAATAAGACTCATTTGTTGTAGATTTTACGAATATATTTTCGTGTTTTTTCTATTTATTAGTGAATTATCTACAACGTAAAGGACTTATATATTTTATTACTATTAGAATCTTTAATTAACGATTTTAAATTTTTCGTAAAACATTTTGTTGGGTCTTTTTTTCAACTATTCTACATTAGAATTATGAATAAAATTTTTGACTTTTTGAATATAATCTTTTTTATTTAAAATGAATTTCTTTTATCGGCTTTGGTAATTGTCAGTTCATTAGCTTTGACTTTATGTTTTGGAATTAATTAAAATCATTTTAGAAAATATCCTTCCTGGCGTTATCTCCATTACTCCGGTTAGGTGGTACCAGTGCTACACACATGCATAGGCTTCTGCTCAGCCGTTTTCTCTGTCAATCTAAATAGTGTACAAGTGGTGTTTTATTTTGTGAATTTTCATTTACAATAGCTTTGACCATTCTCTTTCCAAACTATTAGAATTTACTTCGAGGTTTCTGGAATTTTCTAGTATGTCCTCTTTCAAATCTCAAGCCTGTTCTTTAAAAGTTTTAGAATTGGTTATTAAATTTTCTTCCATTTTTCAAGTATTTTTAATCATTTTTAAACTTATCTTATATTTTTTACAAATTTCCAGTTTCTTTGAGTGTTCTAGAATTTACCCATAATTCCTTTCTTATCAAATTTCAAAAATTTTCCCTCCGTTCTAAAATTTCTAAAAATACTCCTTTTATATTCCGAGATTTTTAAATTATTTAGTGCCTCTTCTTTTCAAAAACTTGAATATTTTTTCAAAATTGGCAAAAAATGTAAGCGTTCTAAAATTTCGCAGTTAATGCTCTTCGTTATCAAATTGCCTCAATTTATTAAACATTAGGGAATTATAAGAATATGCCAGGAACTTTCTATAGGGCATCCACCTTACATATACATTAAAGCACAATTTAAATACTGCATTTAAGTCCTCTAAACTAGAACTAATAATGTATTTTGAAGAAACCTAAAGTGACGGTGATTGGGAGATATCATTCAAAAATAATTACCATAAAAATTAGATAGAATTAATTATTTAACAAGAAAATCATTGATTTACTTTATAATTTAATAGAAAATCCTCTTCCAAATTTGAAAATTTTTTTTGGAAGGTACTGGATTTTTATCTTTATCGTGACTTTGACCATTCCATTCTGTATCTTTTTGAAATTTATCTTCCTAATTATTAGAATTTACTTTTAGTGTTCTACAATTTTCGAATATTTCCTCTTGCAAATTTTTACATTTTTCTTTGGGAGTTCTAGAATTTAAACTTTTCTTCTAATTTCCCTATATTCTTAATTATTTTTTAATAATCTTTAATGTTTTTTACGAATTACCAGTTTCTTTTAGTATTCTAGAGTTTATCGGTAAATCCGAAAAAACTTTAAGGGTTTCTTTTCTTTGTTAGAAACATTCCTTTAATTTTCCGAGATGTATACATGTTTATATACAATTATTGAACTTGTCTTGAATTTTGCATGATATTAAACTAACTTTTCGCAATACCTTTTTCCTAAATTGTTAACTTTTTTAGAATTATAGGATATAGTAAATTTGAAAATATTATTACTTTGGTTTAAATTTAATAAAAATAGAACAGTCCATGATATTACAAGAAATTGGGTCAATATCTGAGAATATGTTATTGGTTGAGGTCGCAGAATTATCTGTTAGACATTAGTACATGGCTTGATACCTAATGAACTATGTATACATTTGATTCGACAACTACTTCGTCTATTTAATATTAGATTCATTTTTTACCTGAAAGATGACAAAAAGTCATCGAAAAAAATGATCAATACATTACTATAAAAATCGCTTTTCGTTATTATAATAAAAAATGAAACGCCTTAAGACTCAACCATATTTAGAATCTATGGCCTCCACCTCCTATCACGTTGTAGCATATAGATATATTTTGTCTGCCTTTAACCAATGTTTGTTTATGCAAAATAAAGTAAGATTTAAAATTCATTCAATTTTAAGCAGAAGCTGACTACATTTAAAGTAAATACATTCCAGGTCTTGTCTGATGAAGTGTCCCATTTATTTGTGCGTTGATTTGCTGGTATAGACGTGGAGTTTTCAATAATAATTTTAATTATTTGATTGTTTTGATGTTAATGAACGACTTGTACTTTTGCCATGTTAATTTATGATCCAGGCATATACCTAGGAAGTTAGTTGTTTAACTAGAAATGTCCGATCGAAGGGAAAACGTCAGATTCGCCGTTATAGTCTTTGACTGCGCCTAAATAGTCAAAGAATATTTTTTGGGAATATTCGAGTACGTGAAGAGTACAATTAATATTAAAAGTTTAAAATATCCTTTTTTTACAGTGTTTATTTAAACTTTAAACGCACATTTCGAAAACAATGTGTTCATTATCAATACTTTAAATAAACACAATGAAGAAAAGGATATTTTAAACGGTCAATATTAATTCTACTCTTCACATACTTTAACATTCTCACAAAAAAATTCTTTGAATATGTGGGCGCAATCGGTAGGATAGCGCGATGTATTCATTTCGTTTGTTTCATAGTTTTGAGAATTAGAAAATCCTAAATTGCTGTATTTAATCAGGATTAGGTTTAGATATCACCCACCTTTTCTGTACGTGCTCCTATATTAACACTAAAAAAATATCTAATTTTAATTTTTATACAGGGCGTCCCAAAATTAATTCCAACTTGCAATTCATGCAGTAAAGTGTTGCTAGCCTTATTATTGAAAAATATTTTACTACTGATAATTTAAGTTTAGTAAAAGTGGACATTACATGATAGAACAACGTGTTTTAAATATAATTAAAGTCTGACCGCCACATTCTTAAAATTTTGTATGGTCCTTAACTTGGTCAATTGTAACGAGAGTAATTGAAAAAAAATGAGCCTTTTAAATGACATAATTGAGCAGTACGTGAGAATGTTGGTCCAGAAACATTAATTCGACGTATCGGACGATAATTAAAAATTTTAAGAAGCTATTTAGAGCGTATACTCAATAAGGATCTGCGTCTCCATGCTTTAAAAGTTTTATTGATGCATAAATTAAATCCTAATGACCATGCATAGCAAAGAAAGTTCCTTGTATAGGTTATTCAATATCAACAAGTGCCGAATTTTCGAACAAAATCATTTTCTAAAATAATAGTTGGTGGTTATCCACCACATACCCGTTCATCCAGAAATGAGCCTCGTCGCTGAAGATGATTTTTCGGCCAAAATGGGGGTCTGCTTCCAACTGCTCCAGAGCCCAGTCAGCGAACGCCCGACCCTGTCTGTGGTCGTTTATCTTGAGCTCCTGGGTCAATTGGATTTTGTACGGGTGCAGACCCAAATCAAGATGCAAAATTCTGCGAGTTGATGTCTCCGAAAGGCCAAGTTCCTGTGCACGACAAAAAATGGACTGCCTCGGGTTCTCGCGCACACTCTCACGGACAGCAGCGATATTTTCGTTCGATCGGGCGTTTCGTCGACGTGTCAGTGTTGGCTGGTTGTTTACTGAACCAGTCGACTCGAATTTGCCCACCAATCGACGGATAGTCGACTCTACAGGCCGATCATCGCGACCGTAAAATGGGCGAAGTGCGCGGAACGTTGCTCGAACTGATGACCCATTTTCGTAAAACAATTTAATAATTTGCACTGCTGCTCGACACTCAAACTTACCATAGTGATTTGAGGTTATATACTGAACAAATGACAGCAACTTTGACAGCTCTACCTCGAACAATATGGCCGCACCCTTCCGGCAAACTTCGCGCGTCCCTATTGGGGGACCCTTTATAACAAGTAATTATAAAGAACCCAACATTGGGTAAATTGTTAATAATAGCCTTTTTGCGTAAACCTCAGTTTTCGAGAAAAATATAAGGAAACTACTATGGCGGCCACATCACCATTTTTTGCGTTTCTTTACATTTCAAAACTGAATTAAAACCCTTGCTTATGATATACTGATTGGAGGTTACGATGGAGGCCACCCACCCTGCATATACATGATAACTTTAAATACTAATTGTTAATGATATTGCTGCTTACAAAATAATAAAACCTTGTATGTAATAAAAAATAAAGTATAATACAAATTTAAGTTTAAATATAAATGTCCTTCTATGGCTAATCTAATCTAATTTAGATTTAAAGTCGGCCAACCCATCATGCATTAAAATTGTATTAATTTACTCACTCAAAATTTTTACCTATTGAATTTATTTCTTATTCAAAAAGTTTTGTAATTAATTTTATTCCAAACTGCGAGACGATAAGGAATTAAAGTTTATATGTATGTGTAGGGTGGGTGGGTGTTCTTGAATTTATAATTGAGAACTGCAGATATGTGCCCCTAGAAGTGTTTCTTTCTGCGTACACTTAACAGTTGTGATCAATTTCCCTATCCAGTTGACAACAACTCTTTTAAAACAGTAATTGCTGAAATGGTTTTTGTTGAGGCCAGTTCTTGTTTGTCGAAATTGCTGCTTGCAAAGTTGTACTTTCATCATTAAATTCAACTATGTTTTTATGAATATCAGATATTTCTGTTAACTTTTTATTTATACAATCTTTGGGGTCAAGTATTGATTTTATGTGTTCTATTTCAGATCTCAGTTCGGTTATAACGTAAAGTCTAACATTTTATTGACTTGTTTTGATAAAATTTTTAATCGGCTGCGAGAGTAGCAGATAATCTGTATGTGTTGTTGTCCAGTCATCGCATATTTTTAAACTATTAATGTACGTTAAAATTCTTGAAATTTATTTTTTAGTAATAAATGCATTCAAACTAGTGTTACTTTGACAATTGTGCCATTTGTAAGAAGGAAATTACTTTTGTATTATTCACTATCTATAAGGATGTTTATTAGGCGGGGAGAAGTTGTTTCAATAATTCATTTTTTGTAGTGTTAATACGAGTGGTCGTGGTTTTTAAATTATTATGTAACTCATAATTCAGTTCTTAATTCAAAAAGAAGACACAACCTCTAATTTGTAAAATATATGGCATTTGCATTTTAAATTTCTATCCTATTAAAACGTACTAAAATTTAGTATAAACAATTTTCCCTTTCTCATTAACTCCATAAAATCACATCGTATCTGAACAATAAAAAATTATACTCTAACATATCTACCCAGCCTCATATTAATTTTAAAACAACCTGATGCATTCTGATATGTGTGGAATTGCATTTCAGTGTTGCGGGGTAAGAGTCATACATCAAAAGCGTTACTTTTCAAATTTTCTTAGTAGATTCTGTGTTTTTATGATAGTGTCTCTTACATTGACATAAAATACATATGAATTCTTCGAACATGCATTCGCAGATACGTCTTATCTTAAACACAGGCAATAGCAACCCCTCCTCAATCATCCTAAAAGCCTTTGCTATTTATTTCGTTATAAATCATTTTAATAGGAGGGCGTAAACTGTACCTCCGTCGTCTTCAAGGATACAATGTTTTGTCGCCACATTCTCATAATAACATTGTTTCAGGCTGTATATCGTATAAGGACGTATAAATTAATTAGAATCATGTTATACGTAAATGATTTGTTTTTAGGAAAAAATAGGAAAATATTTTCATAAAATCTACAACAAATAAGTCTTATTAAGACTACAAGAACAAATCACTTTTGAAACAACTACTTCTCTAATACTTCGGCAGACATTGAATGATACAAAAGTAATTTGCGTGTTACAAAATAGCAAGGCTATCAAAGCAACACCAGTTTGAACGTATTTCTTTCTGTAAAATGAACTAAAAATAATTGAATGTACGTTAAATAGTTTGTGAGTGAGTATATTATGGTAATTTGGAACAAGAAATGAATTTATGTTGATGTAATTAAAAATAAATTAGCAAAAGCCATTAAATAATTCAATACTCAATTTTATAACCATCTGTAGACACGTGTTTCGATATTTCTACGAGTCTAAAATAAAAAATAAAATACTTCATACTTTAAAAGTTACCAATGTCAGTTATCCATGGCTTAGTGTTATAAAATTTAAGCTCTCCAAAATTCTACAATAACTAGAAAATAAGCTTTTCCTTCATTTTAAGTTTTCAAAATTTTAAAGTTTGCTATACTTTTAAAGTTTGCGTTTCGATTATCCAAAATTCCACAGTAACCAAAAACTCAACTGCCTTTTATTTAAAGTTTTCTATTAAAATATTAATCAATATTCTTTTTTCGGAGCCTGTAACTTATGAGTTTCCAAAATATAAACATTGAATCCTTCATACTTTCTCTACAATTTCTACAGTTCTCTTAAACTTTAGAGTTTTTTAATTTTAAGTCTTCCAAAAATATATTTCAAGATTTTGTTCTTCAAAATTCCATAGTTAGCAGAAAACAACTTACTATGTCTAGTATAATTAAACAAAACTCTCTATAATTTAGAAGTTTACAACAAGAACTCGTGAACTCCGCTTTCAGGATCTAGGTTCCAAATTTTAAAGTGATTTCGTGTATATGTATGTATTATTATATGTTTCGTAATAGATCCTGTAAAGCAAATAATATATTATAATATTACTATTGTTTTCTCTAAAAGTTCACAATTACTAAACAATAAAATATTTCTTATTTTCAATTTTTTTAATTTACAGTTATATATTATTTTATAGTTTATTTTAAGTATTCTAATTATGAAAAGTTTCAGTGTTTGTTAAATTTCTAGAATTCAAAGCGATTTTTTAATATTCTGCTGTTTCTAAAAATTTATAATTTAAGTTTTTTAATAAAAAAATAAATCAATCTTCACATACTTTTGAGTTCCTCAAATATAAAACATAAAATTCTTCATACTTTCAAATTTTTACTTTCCCAATATGGAATATAGGAGAAGTATTGTTTTCGTGATTTTTTTTTAAACGAAAATATTCATTATTAGGTCCCCTGAGAGCATTCCACTAATTCCTGGCGAAAAAATGTGTCTATGTGGGTGTGTTTGTCGGTGAGCGCTGTATCTCAAAATTGTTTAAGATTAAACTTTAAACTTAAGGTTTTTTCGTTAAAAACTGGAACTGAAAAACTTTTGGTGAACGTTTGTATACAGGTAGTAGATGTTTATTTGTTTTTTTTTTCGATAATTTTTGTAAATATAAAAAATATTACAAAACTCTTTAACCATTACTGAAAGGGAATGAGAAACTGAAAAAATTTTAATAAAAAATTATCAACTTATTAAGAATACCCTTTTTGTGTAAACCTCATAGTTTTAGAGAAAAATATAAAGTACTATGATTGCCACATCACCATTTTTACAGTTGTCCTTAACATTAGAGGTACTTCATAGTTTTCCAAACAGTTTTTATATTTATTAAGATTACAGTTTTTCAGTTCTCTAAAATTACTAGAAAAATATATAGTTTTAATAATATTAATCAGAACTCTATAATTTGGATATTTACATTTTTATTTCTCGAAAAATCCACAAATTTTAAAATTATCTTATTTCATTTTTTCAGTCATCCAAAATTTTAGATATAGAATTGACGAGGCAGATACATGATAAAACTCCATAAAAAAAAAAGAAATAAAACAACACAGTTGGGCAGGATTTGCATTTATAAATGTGAAACCCTCACTCACCTCACCCTCACTGTTTTGTTATATTTAAAAATTTTTGAATTTACATATTTTAAGTTTTCTGCAATAAGCAGAAATTCAATTACTCCACACTACCTTTTTTGATCAATTATTAAAAGTTGTAGAGTTCGTCATACGCTCAGAGTTTATGGCATTTCGTTTCTTCAAGGTGCTACAGTTACTAAAATTCGAACTGTTGTATGCTTGCAGTTTTCCATTGAAAAATAAATCAATCTTCATTCTCCCGCGTTTCCAACTTTTAACTTCCCTAAATAGATCTTTATTTTTTGCAGTTTACAATCTTTTAAATCATAAAGTATAAAATATAGAATTCTATATACTTGTAAACTTTATAATTTTTATCTTTAGAATTGCTCAATACTTGTTTTCAATGTTTTTCAAAATGTTCTTTGTTTTATGTTTCTAGTGTTTGTAGCTTTTAATTTCTCCAAAATTCCAAAGCTGCTAGGAAACAAAATACAGAGCTAATTTTCTAATGAAAATAAACACAGCTCTCTCTATTTACAACTTTTGCTCTTTCTTTTAAAGTTCACGATTACTAGACAATAAAATAATTCATATTTTCAATTAGTATACAGTTATACATTATTTTAGAGTTTAGAAAATCTTAATTCTTCAATTACCAGAAAATTAGTCTCCGTAATTTTAATTTAATTACTAAAAGTTTTAGACTTTGCTGCACTTCTAGATTTCACAGTTTCCAAAAATTCAATTGTTCTATGCCCTAAATTTTCCATTAAAAAATAAATCAATTTGAATACTTCATAGTTTGCAACTTTTGAGTTCCCTAAATATAAAAAATATAATATACTTTCAAACATCAAAATTCTTACAGTTCTCTTTAACTTTAGAATTGTACTATACTTCTAACTTTTCCAAAAAGTTGTCTGTGTCCAGACTTTACAGCCTTTCAGTTCTTTAAAACTCCAGAACTGTTAGAATCAATAATAGAGCAAGTTTTTTTTGAAATATACATTAATAAACTCTTTAGTAATTGAAAGTCTCAAACATTTGTTTTCTCCTTAAGTCCACAATTACTTAAAAATAAAATACTTTCAAAGTTTACAATTTTTAATATAAAGTTTTAAAATTCTAAAATAATGGATTTAGAATTTCCAAAATTATACAATTACCAGGAAATAAATTGCTCCACGCTTTTAAGTATTCTAATTATTAAAAGTTTCGCAGTTTGCCGTATTTCTGAATATTACAAAGTTTCGTTAATACAAGATTCCACTGTTCTATACTTAAATATAAACATAAAACTCTTTAGGCTTTCATACTGTATAATTTTTACAGTTCTCTTTAACTTTAGAGTTGCTCTATATCTTTAAGTTTCCCAAGTAGTTTAGCTCTTTAGTTATCTAAAATTCCACAGTTATCAGAAAAAAAAAACCGTATAGAGTAAGTTTTTTTAATGTATACAAGCAAATCTCTTTTGAAGATTTCAACATTTGTTTTCTCCAAAATACTACAATTACCAAAAATTTAAATACCTCATACTTTTAAAGTTTACACTTCTCAGTTATCCATCATTCCAGAATTTCAGATTTCTATATTTTACTATAATAAAAAAAATGTAGGTTATTAATTATTAATGGTTTTAGAGTTTGCAAAATTTCTAAAGTTTATAGCGTTTCGTTTATCTAAGTTTCCATGGTTACCAAAAAATGAACTTCACTATACTTAAAAATTTTTAAGTAAAAAATAAACCAATCAATATTTTCAAGAGTTTATACATTTTGAGTTCACCAAAAAAATATAGAATTCTTCATACTTCTAAACTTTATAAGTTTTAAAGTTCGTCTTAACTTTAAAGTTGCTCCATACTCTTAAGTTTACCAATAGGTTTTTCTTCAGAGTTTGTAGCTGTACAGTTCTCCAATATTCCATAGTTATCAAAAATATGTAGGGGAAAGTTTCAAATAAAAATAAATAGAATTCTCAATATTTGGAAGACTTCAAATTTTGATTTCCACAAAGGTAGACAATTACGAGAAAATAAAATTCTTCATACCTTAAAATCAATTTTCAGTTGTCTATTATTGTAGAATTTAAAATTTTTAGATTTTCTAAACTATTTTAACAATTACCAGAAAACCTTATGCTTAAAGTCATCTATTTAAAAATAAATTAATGTTCATAATTTGGAGTTTGAAACTTTTGAGTTCCTCCAAATATAACACAAAGAAATGAACGTTCAAACTATGCATAATTTCCATAGTTATATTTAACTTTAGAGTTGCTTCAAAGTTTTAACTTTTTCAAAAAGATTATGCTTCTTATTTTTTGTAGCTTATTGGTTTTATACAATTCCACTGTAATTAGAAAATAATAATATTTAGAGCAACTTTTCCAATTAAAATAAACAGAACTTTTTATAATTTGGAAGTTCATAACTTTTATTGTCTCTTAATGTCCAAAATTTCTAGAAAATAAAATATTACATATTTTAAAAGTTTCTAATTTTCAGTAATCCACAATTTTTACAAAATTTGAACTTTTTTTGAAAAAAATGAATTTCTCAATACAAGTTTTTCAATTAATTAAGGTTTTAGGGTTTGCTTAACTTACAGAATTTGATTTATATAAGATTACACAGTTACAAAATAAATGCTTAAAGTTTTTATTAAAAAATAAATCAATTTTAGTTCTAAAATAAAAAAATGAAATCTTAAGTGCAGATATATATTTTCTTAAAAAGTACAAAAAAATGGTTTCCAAAATCTATCCAAACAAGTTCCAGAAATTCAAACATAACATAACAAAGTTAATCTTAAAAACTACTTAGTTATTGCATAAAATCGATAAATTGCACGCCGTAAGATAATTCTGTAAAATCAGTGCATACCTTCACCTAAAATTAGAGAAGTCTAATAGTAGATGATGTGGGATGATTTGCTAATACAAGTGGAGACAGTTACCAACGTTACCAAGTAAAGAAAAATTTGATATATTAAAGAAAAAACTCAACTCACTTCATAGAATTAGTGTCATTGCCGAAGAACTTTTCCAGAAGCAGACAAAATTACATAACATATCCAGTATAACTTTCAATAAAAATGAAATAGAACAATTCAATATGTATCACAAAGTTATGGCTTCAAGCATCCAACATATTAGAACTATTAATGTTGCGTTTTGAGCACTCAAGACCAACAAAACAAATACTGGCAGAATAAATTATCAACGATACAGATTTGATTGAACAACATTTTAATACGGAAGATGCTACTGCCTCTAGCATAGTAACCAAAGAAACAATAAAGAAAATACATAAACATCACAGTAAAAAAGGGGAAACAATATAAAAATTTTGAAACATTTACATAACTACAAGTTAAATATGTTTGAGGTCATAGAAATATATAAAGAGAAAACCAATGAAGAAACTACATAATAAAATTTGGAAACATTCACATTGCTAAAAGTTAAATATGCTTGAGGCCATTGTATAAAAATAAAAATATTTTAGTAAATTCTTACATGAGTCCCTTAGATAACCTGTTATTAAATTTGCTACCTAAAATGGAACCGAAATAATGTAAACACTCCATCATAATTCCTCATTAACCTAATTACTCCTTTTATAATATAAAATTTCTACGGTTTTTTTTATCTTTAGAGTTGCTCCGTACTTTTAAGTTTTCCAAAAAGTTATTTACATTTTTACAGTTTGTCGCTTCTCTAAAATTTCATTTTTACCCAAGAACACGGCATAACAATAAATACTCTAATGTTTTCAAATTTCAGAATTCTCGTTTTTACAATTAAATTTTTAGTTTAAATCATCTCTATTATTCTAGTGATAAGAATTTACAAAAAAAACTTTGTTGTTGATAAATTAAGAAATTTATTTAAATACAAGTTTATACATTTAAAATCATTTATAATATTATGATGTTCAATGATATTATTTCTGATTTTCACAAATTAAATATAATTTATACTTTTTTTAATTATTCCATTTCTATATGGTGATTATAGCTTCAATACATTGAAATAAAAAACGTACCGTAAAATTGTGTATAATTTCTAGAAATAAATAAATATGCCTTTAAGGACTACATCAATTTATAATACAGCCCTAAATATTCTGTAAACATGATTCGTGATTTCATCTATAAATTGTAACCAATTGTATACAAACACAACGTCTGTGAATTGTGTAAATATACGATAAATAAAATTCAAAATATTTCCAGAATTTCTACCGCGAACACTTAAATGTGTGTAAATATTTACGTGCGTGTAAACACCGATGGAACGCCAGGCTATACAGAAAATAGAAGGTAATTTCGACCATAATAAAACTGAAATTTAAAGTAAGACTTTTTATACGTGAGCTTCTATTAGATTACTTTGCTTATTTAATTGCAATTAAAATAGTCTTATGACTGGTTTACAAAAATCCTTTCTTAGAATATATTATTAAATCTAATTCATAAAAATCACTACTGTATGAAATGTGCTCTAGGAAATAAATAATTACATGAATATCCATTAAAAATACACACTCTCTTCGTAACTTAAATGTAAATTAAATTCATTTAGAATGAACAGCATGCAGATATTTTGATAGAGATTAGTATTTTTATGAGCGCAAACATTTGATATTATGTTGCTAACACATGAAATCAAATTAAGTAGCACTACTAATTTCTCAAACCAGATCGCGCATACAAAAAAGAAATAAGAGTCTTCTAGACTCTGATTTAAGTAGTATAAACTGACTTTGATAGTATTATTATTTCTGTTAATGGTAATTAAACGTTAGAGGATTTAATTTTTCTTTCAATGTTTGACATAATAATTGGGAGCAAACAAGTAAATTGTTAGTCAATATTTTGTATGGGTAAATAAGTTCTGAATATTTGCTTTGCTGATGATTAATAACAGCTGTTAGTTTAAATAAACGCATAAATTATTAAAAATAGTGTAATAAATAATAATTATAAGTGTATTGTGGGTGTAGTGCATATGGTATTTAAATGTGGCATTCATTAGTAAACATTCGATGTGATTAATACAGGCATTTATCACTTTGTGGCTTTTTGAATAACAATAGAATTCGACACAAAACCGATACATTCTGCACCGCAAGACTCATAATAATAAATATAGTATAAATGGGAACGTATCTATTTCAAGTGTCTATGGAATTGGGTGTAAGGAGTAGGATTTCAATTTTTAAAAGAAATGGGCGTTGCACACAGCATCGAACGAAATGTCAGGATCTGCATAATTTAACATAATAATGGTGAATTCTTTTATTGCCGCATAATATGGGTATTTATATCGATTACAGTATTTTTAATTAAAACGATGTGGGCGTATATTTTTTTCACTGTACGTGTGTTATCAGATTGTTCATCGTTTACTTTTTTGCAGTATCCATCCTGTTCGTATAAGAAATATATTCAAAGGGTTTAAATTAATGACTAAGCCGAATAATCCCGACACTAATACCGAAATCAAGATTCTATTTAGGTCGTACACTAATTTATCATGTGTAATCCGCGGAAAACATGTTGATGTAACGAAGGTTTTAACAGGGAAATATTAGCTTTGTATTATGCTTGTATCAATCTATGCTACTACTCGTAAATATATTCACAAATAGGGGGTGAAATATTCCCTTTTTTTAACTATTTAAATTTTTCTCCACGCTCTTATTATTTTTACTTTGATATTAACAATTATCCTACTTTTCGCTATTGCGATTCTCAATTCTCAATATTATCTCCAATAAAACTTACATTACATCCTTGAATTTACTATTACTTGTTTATTATTATTACTTATTTACTAATTGAATTTTTTGGAATTGTAATTTTTTATTTTTAGGATTTTATAATTTAAAAAACAACAGTACGATTAACTAGGATTGCAGAAAGTTTTATAAAGAATTAATAATAATTAATAAATAACACTAATTTTAATTAAATGCAACGTGTATTATAATTTGTACACATACAAAACAGTTTTTAGATTATTATATGATGCACGTAGAAATAAATAATATAAAATAGAGCATGAGAAAGCAAAAACATACTAATTCATACAACAAGAAATGTATGATAATATGTATAATTTTATTAGGGGCAAGAATTACCATTTCAGTTACAAATCTTAATTATCAGCCGTTAGAACATTTTAAAAAACACTTTGCGGTGTTAAATGTTACATTGTCGGCTCTATATTTTCACATTATATTATTATATAATGGGAAGTTTAGAGCGAGTTAGAATCCCATTAAATTCGCATGCTACAACAATATTACTTGTTATCTTAAGACTGTGTGTTTGCTGTAAGCAGTAAAGTATGTGTAATCATAAATATGTGGTCATATTATATGGCGGTGATATTTTCACCGTATTATGATAAGCTTAGATTGTATTGTTAACAATGTTACAATTTATGTTACACCTATACTATAGAATGTATTTGTGGCTTGTGATCACTAATAAAATTACGTTCTGACCTTACAGGATTAGAATTATGATTCAATTTTTGTATTATTTTTATCTTTAAATATGAAGCACAAATAATTAATTGTTTTAAGGACATCTATTTCATAAAGAGGATGGTTGCGACCGTTACTACGTGGTAATCCATACTTACACTGAATTGAAAAATTCACTATGGTTTAACCACAAATAATTATTGTAAAAATATTATATAACGTGTAGGCACAATTATATAAATCTAAACAACACAGCACGACTCGAGTTTCGACGTTTTATCGTCATTATCAAGTGAATTATAAATTGATGAAATTGTGA